>CABEEJ010000286.1:55560-122139 GCA_901482245.1 Timema douglasi
CCCAAGGGAATGTATCCATGTGTGTGTGTGTGTGTGTGTGTGTGTGCATTGTTTCCATATGAGTCCACGTACAACCCACCGCGTGACACACCGCTACGTGCATTGTGTTGGGTGCTGCTGCACGTGGTACAATGTCGGACTAGTGGAGCGTATTGAGGGCAGCTAGCGGGGGTATCAAAACACCCGGCGAGTTCGACGGAACAAAAGATAGGACGGACGAACGCTTTCACTTTAACGTGTGTTGGGTTTTATCGCTCACTTGAGCGTCAAACTCACAATAAGACTGGACTTGGGGTGACGGGGATCGAGGCTCAAATATCTGTCCGGTGCACTTAGGGTGTTTCCCCACATGTGAGTTATCACCACCACATCCCCACACTAATAAGCGTGTCCACTTTCCCTAAACTATTATTATCCCTTGCGCCTAGATTACATCATTAGTAAAATTGGGACTAAACGTACTAATGAAAACAAACACCTGGACAGGTTCATGATGCACCTGAACCTGAGCTTAAAACAAACCTAGGCAGGTAAGTTACTATTTCACAATAATATCAAAGTAATCAAACCAGTAACTTTCTAATTTAGAGGCGTCCAATATTTGAAAATTGTCTACTGAGACCTCTACAGGTAGATTCTAGAGGCACATAATTTTAAAAATATATTCATGCAATGGCCGCTCCAAATAACTTTAAGGGGTATCCAAATTTCAAATATTAACTGGAGGATCATACTGTAGCTTATAGGGGCATCTATTGTTTTTTAACACTCACCGTGGAAGGTATCGGACTCGCCTTGGACTTGGTGGGCTAAGTCCCTCAGACTTTTTTTTTTTTACTACTGAAAAAATAAGGTTCCGCCACCACCGAAATCAACTGATCCAAATTAACAGTAAGGTAACGGTGAATTCTAAGGAACTGAACTAACATTATAAAGAGCACTATTAAGAGCGTGCCCATTAACTCAGTGACCCAGTCGGCTAGAAACCGTACATTTACAACAACACTATTGAACGTGGAGTATCTAAGATTAAACGTTAATAGAGATAAAAAGTTGATAGAAGCTTCTAATACTGAACATTATTGAAATATCATATTATATTTAAATAAAAACTTCATTGAAAAAGCCATTTTTGTCCATTTTAGAATGGCTTCACAGATAAGCATTGCCCATTAATCTTTATTCTGTCTCAATAGGGACATACTCTAGTTATTAACAAGAAACTTTGTCGCGTTGTCCCCCATCATCACTGTGGAAAATTTTGAGTAATAATTTAAATACGAATGCGCTGATTTCTGTCATATCGTAGGTGTTTTCTTTTCCCTTTTAAGGCCGATACACACAGAAAGCTAAGCTAAGCCATGGTCCATCGTTTCACTACCGAATTCAGTGTTGTTTCTTTCTGGTCTGCCCCAGTGAAGTTTAGTTGTGATGGCGTTCTTCAAAATGTCTGGTTTAAGCTCAGATGATAGTACAGTAGCCCCGTGGCTTCTTTGGTGCTGACTGACAGCTCACGGCTGACTTCTGACAGTCAACATCTAGGTATATACCTAAACTTTGACCGTCAGAAGTGACAGTTGCTAAGCACATGTTTTTGCAGATCATATGGTTCGGTGTAGGGATATATAATTTGGTCTGGTAACTTTTCAAAGTTGTCATCTGTGAGCTGTGAGCTGTGAGCTGTCAGTCAGCACCAAAGAAGCCATCGGGCTACTGTACTGAGGAAGAAAATATGCTGCTGTTAGCAGTTGTTTTGAAAGATGGAGGAAATTTGGGAGGTGGAGGTTTGACTTGATCAATTAACGCTTCCATTTTAATATAAACCCATTTATCAAATATAAAACCTAAATATAATATTACTTAGATACACGCTAAACAAACTGAAAACAAAACTTCAACACTTCTTTAGTTATTTTCACCAAACCAGCACTGCGTCTGTTCAACTTAAGATGGCTCAAGATGAGAGATGGAAAAGTTTCCCGGCTAGCAATCGGGAAAAACATAGCGCGGCGTAGCAAGGCATAGCTTAGCTTAGCTTTCTGTGTGAACCAACAACACATTTAAATACATGGTCCGCTATTTTTCTAAAGAGTTAGAGCAAATCTTGGTTTAACTTAGCGTTGTGTGAATCGGTCTGAGCTCCCCTATCTCGCGCGAACAAACACAAGATGCGAGCCGAGAGCCGAGTTGGGGGTCTGCTATGATGAACGCTCTTTAAAGCATCCGATTATCAAATACAAGTGTAGTAATTATTCACCTGCCCCTGGCGGTTCTACTTCCCCATCAACAACCAGTACCAGCATATCACATGCATGTACACGCGACCATGCAGGGAGACTACATATAGCGTGTCCTATTTCATACGGCACTAAAAAAAAAAGATTAAGTATAGTAGGAAAAACCTTTTAAAACATACAGATTATTTTGCTGTCAACATTGATAATATTTTATTATATTATTGGTGTTATTTTATAGATATTGATAATATCTATAAAACGAGACTTCTTTAGATCACATAATTTGACGTATTAATACGTGAAAAAAGATATACAGTAGCTTTTCTAGGATTGGCCTGCTGATGACGGGGAGATCAGGGTTTTAAATCCTGGTTGGATCTACTGAGGGTGGTGGTTTTTACTATATGGTTTCCCATTCTCCCTTCACGCAAATGCGGGTATATTACCTCCATCCTCATCCTTACCCTTTCATAGTAACTATATATGTGTATAAAATGAAGGGGAAACACTTTTCTAGCTGCTAAATAAAGCCCTTCCGAGCTACTTCAATAGCTTTAAGTCATGTGTTTACAAAATAATCTCCCCGGTCTCAGCACAGATTTATCTGATTTCCAAACCCTTCCTTCACCTCTGACGAGACGTGTATTAATCACAACTTGTGAATGTGTGGAATGTCAAGCCTCCATCATGGTTCGGATTCCACGTTAAACTGTAGGTCCTCCATTTCATCTCACAATCACCCTACCATTACACATTAGCGTAAGAACATTAGCGTAAGTGCGTATAACCCGAACGGGTAGTAAGACGCGGTGCTAATAATAATAATAATAATAATAATAATAATAAAAACAATACAAAATAATAGTAATAATAATACAAAAATATTAACATCCATTTTTGTTGTGATATTTAAAATAGAGACAAACTCACATCGATGGGCACGCGGACATAGGCGTCATTATCGACTAGCCTGGGACGGGAACCTTGAGTTCGGATCCCATCCTGGCATAGTGATTTTTTTTCATATTTGGTTTCTCACACCCATTCCACGTAAATTCGTTTATAATTTCTCTACCATCCTCACTCCATTACAATTATAGTTTTCTTACAGCTTTGAGTCGTCTTGCACCCAGTGAGTTTCCGCCGTGCTAGATCGAAGAATCTGTAAGGTGCGAAACGGTCGAGTGGCCACACACACACACACACTTCCTGTTGTTGCCCCCCCACCCCTTTTTACCGAACTATCAGCGGCGCGGCGACAGCGGCAGCAGCTGACGACGACTCTGCATAGAGCAGGACTACAGTCTTGCGCGGAAAGGGGTTGAAGGCGAACGTTTGACGGGCGGGAGGGACGGAGAAAGAGAAACGTACACCTGTACGTGGTCGGCTGTGAGTCACCGGTCATTATAAACATCACTGGGCGGCAAGTGTGAGACTTACATAAATAAGGTAGAGTGAAGGTCATCAGTCAACTAGTTAGGACGTCTTCGTCGTCGGTACATCAGTGTGACAAGTGCACGGATGAAAACAGGAATAAAACCAGTTGTCAGTTCGGTGGAGTGTTTTTTTTTTTTGCTGTGTTTGTGACAGTGATTATCAGTGAACATCAAGTTGTCAGCATAATGGTTACGTTTGAGGTAATGATCTCTGTTTTTTAGTTATGTCGTAATAACCAAGTGGGCCTATATTTTTGTAAGTTGTAATAGAGGCATTTGCGACGAAATAATTTGTTTTCTTAAAAATATAAACCACCCCTTTTTTCCTTGCTTGGAAAAGAAAAAGAGGATGAAAATATATCTTTATTTGATTGTGCTAAAAGTTTTACATCATTTAATAATTTCAGTCCAATTTCCATAGAAAAAAAACCTTATCTGAAAACTAGAAAAGATACTAGATCTATTTGCGCGTATTCATACGTCAAGTCATGTAATCTTCGGCTGTCACTTTTGATAGAACATAACACTAATAATTAAATAAAATGTTATCATTGTAATCAGTAAAACAATGTTTATAATTTCACAAAATTTATTTCTAACAAAATCCTACTTTAATTTCTACTATTTTGTGTCTACCAATTTATAGTATGTAACGTTTGTTTTATTTGTGACACTAAATAGAACCTTGAACGGGAACAAAAAGGATTACGCTTTCGTTAAAAAAAAAGTGAAAATAATGTATTATTTTTACTAAACACCGTTACTGTGAAAAAATGCTCAAACAAACGAAATAAATAAAACACATTTCTGTTGTGATGTAATTGGATTTAAAAAAAACGTCATCTCATTCAGTTGTTTTTTTGCATTGATTATGAATATGGCAACCACGAAATTGAAATTGGTAACTTTATCTTTTTTTGTTAAATAAACTTTGAAAAAGAATCCGCTTTTTGGGGGGAGGGGGAGTGTAGCGAACGCTAAATAATTTTTTTTTGCAGTTTTTATAGCAAAACAATATTTTGGCCTAAATAGGCCTTAATAAAATATTGCTTTACTCTATACATGTATTTTAATTTTCTTCACAAGGTGTTATCAACAGTTGTTGAATATCTGTCATGAGTATAGCGGCATCAGATGACAAACTTTTTAAATGAAGAGAGAACGTCATTAAATTCCAGGACACCCTTGACAGATATTTTATAAATATTGAGGTCACCGTGTTTAGAAAAATAAACTCTATATCAGTACTGAAGTAATATTTTATTTATTTTGGCCAAAATAATATTTTGCTGCAGAAACTGCAAAAACACTGCCCTTAACAGTTCAGGTTATACGAATGTTTACACTATTAAGATTGGGGTTATGAAATGTAACTCCACATGATTTGAGGAGTAATAAGAAACCAAATAAAAGAACACCTTAGTACACCCGACCCGAATTCAAACCCCCGATTCTCAGGTACAGTAACAAAAAAACAACAACACGAGAGTGACAGTCCATGTACTCACAGGTGCAAGTATATATATTCATTTTTTTTAAATCTTATTATTAATAGTAATTGATAGTATTCGCGAATGTTTAAATGACGGGGGAGAAAATCTATATAGTCCAATATTCATATTTATCTGAGTTACAAATGTTACTGGATCTACTTCCACCTATTCATACGTCACGTCATGTGTTCTGAAGATGTCACTTATATAATAGACATCACTACCTAATAAATAACTATTTTAATATAAAATGGTATCAATGTTGACCTCAACAAAATATGTTTGTATTTTCTATAAGGCTCTTTCTGTCAAAATCGGACTGTACACAATTTATTAGCACGATTCTTGTGTAAGTAGATTCTGTTGAGGAAATGACGCTGCAATGCTCACCTCCAAAATAAATATCACTGTAGCCGACAAGTTATATCAATCGGCTGTCAGCAGATTCTTCACATCTTTTGTCAAAACACCTTACTTGAAGTTTTTGCACGGTTTCATATAATTGTATTAGATAAAGATGATAAAGATGGTATACAAGCCCTCCAACAATTAAATGCAAGTGGTGTAGCTACGAATGTAATATATGGGAGGTATTCTTGTCGATTACTTCATCTTTGTCACAATAAAACTTGTACACTCCGTCTACCGTGAAAGCTTAAAGTCTTACCTTGACAGATTACATTATGGACCTATCATATAAGCTGCACCATAGTGGAAACAAGCAAGGTTAGTTTGCTACCTTTCACGGTACACCAAGTGTATGTTATTATTTTTATTGGAGGGTATTTTAGGTGATTATTAATATCTGAGGGGGCAGATAAAACTCATTTCAGTCCGCGGTAGGGGCGGAGATAGTGGGGGAGGGAGGAGGAATCACTAGATGATGATCGACATATTAGTAGTTCAGCTTGGTTCAATTCCCTGCGCAACCAAAAAATGTATCATGGTCAATTTGTGGTTTCACTTTTCAAAGAGTTGAATTAACAAACCGGAGGACCAAGTTAGTTTGTAAGTCGTGTGGTGATATAATCAGTTAAGGACGTTGCCAGCCTGTGAACTAACGGCAACTCAATATAGATTTCCCAGGTTAATGTATTTAGGTTTTAATCTTCCAGTTTTAAAGATATATAACTTTGAAACAAAAAAAACCATTAAATTCTTATATAGTAAATTCACAAAGTTATTTATTTTATCTTGAAGTTTTATTTGTAAGCTAATTATTTCTTAAATTGTCTACAACTGAGGCTATTGATTGGGCTTATTCACTAAAATGTACAGTAGGAATTTTCCTGCCAGGATGTAGATTTAAAAAAAAATCAGCTGAAGCATGTCTATCTAAAATAGGAAACAAGAGAAAGGTAATTTTAAAAAGCAAGTAAATGCTTTCTATGCGCCATTAGTAAGAATGAGTCTGTTTACTCGTCAGAGGAAGAGGAGAAGTGTTATCAGCAGATAAACAAGGGGCATCGCAGGGTGAACTGCTCATTTTCTTCCATCTCTATTTAGTATATTTGGTGTATTATGTTTGGTAGCGCTTTATAGTGTTTGGGTGCATCAAGTTAAGATGCATTCCGCTTCGCAAATTCTACAAGTAGGAATCATTGTTTAGGTATAAGTGTAGAGAACGAGAGAAAAGATTGTCTTTGCAGTTTATATTAAAAAAATATTTTTTTTTTCCCCAGTACAAATATAGAGTTTAATATTGTTCATGTGCTACTATCAGTAGTTCTTGAATATCTGTCAAGGGTGTCCTGTAATTTAATGACAACATTTTCTCTTTATTTAAAAAGTTTCTCATCTAATGACAAATATTCAAGAACTGTTGATATCACCAAATGAAGAAAATTAATTTCTATGTTTAGATTAGAAAAATATTTTGCTATAAAAACTGCCAAAACACTGCTCTTTTCATGCGTGCACTACATTTATTCATTTAATATACCTTTTAATAATAATAAAAACCCTCATCTTTGTCGGGTTCAATCGGCATGATCAGTTCTGACTCGTGAGGTCAAGATTAGGTTCAAATACTGGCCGGTTGTACTTCCACGTTGTAGATTTCAACATTTTTTACCCCCATCCTCTTTACTGACGGATGAATTATAGAGATACCGAAAGGTGAGACTTCAAATATTGTTACTTAATATTATTACTATTATTTAAAAAAGTTTATAATCAGCTGCAATTGAAGACACGAATGATAGAACCAGCAAAACTCTTTGTAAGAGCAGAATAAAACTTACTGATTACGAAAAATTGTAAAACATCAGAATTCTAAATTCTAGAATTATAAATATGAATGTTTGGTTTACTAGATCATTAATAGCTAGACCTATTGGAGAAGACATATTTCTCGTGTGGAAAAATAATAATTCTTTATTACCTGGTTTATTTATTGACGGCAAACTTTAGGGGGTAAGTATGAGAAAAGTAGTTTAGAGGAAATGTACCCGCACTAGTGTGGAGTAGGGATGAGAAAACGATCTCTAATGTATCCAACCGAGATTCGAACCACAACCTTCCCGTCACAGGAAATCCAGTTTACAACAAGACTGACACATTAAACCACGTGATCACAGAAGCAGGTTTCTTGTATTTTTCACAAGTAAATGAGTGAATCCATGTTTCTAGTCTGGTGTTCTATACCAATTGACCTCAAATACTAATCCCTAATATACATTTTAAAACAAATTTAACGTTTCCATTTACCGGCATCGGTGGACAGGCGGAATAAATGCCTAACTCATCTAGTCTGGATTGCAGGTGAAGACAAGGCCGGTGTTCAAATCCTGGCCGGGTAGTCTTTCCTAAATTATTTTCCATTCTTCCTCCACGCAAATCCATGTACCTAAATTCCCCCCCCCCCCCCCCCANAATATATTTTTAGTGACCGATAGCCCGGATGGGTATTATAGTTCGGTGTAGTAAATAAATAAATAAATATATATATATATATTTAAAAAATTAATTTATTTGTGGTAACTAACGTGCACTTTCTGAACCGATTATTTATTTTAGCATACGACTTAGAAACTAATTTAAATCTAGAAGAGAGACAGTATCTAGCCCTCAGCCGGTAATTAATCACTATGAACGGGGAGAGCCACATTAAACCAATGGTACATTTTTCGACCACGCCAGGAATCAAGCTAAGGGCTCTTAGCTAAGTAGACAAATACGCTACCGAATGAGCTAAGGATGCCTGAAAAATATAATAATTTATTTCCTTTGGATTGTGAATGTGAGGAATGCCAGGTCTCCACCGTGGTTCGGATTCCACGTTAAACTGTAGGTCCTTAATTTCATCTCACAATCACCCTACACATTAGCGTAAGTGCGTATAACCCGAACGGGTAGTAAGACGCGGTGCTAATAATACTAATATTTCCTTTGATTTCTCTTTTTACGAGCTATGTTGTATTTATATTTATTGTGCCATTGTTTTCAGACTTGGCGGTGTGGAACAAGAACATCTCCCAGCGCTGGCGGCGTCTGAGGCGGCGCTGCTCCTCCTTCACGTCCCCCTCACCCGGCGTCAGCAGCCAGCGCGAGCACCTGCTAAACGCCTCCCCCCATGCTAGAGTACTAGCCACCCCTCCATCCCCCATGCCCCCAGCCCACGACGCCCCCTCCCCGCGCCCCCACATGTTCCCCGATATGCAGCAGCTGCTGCGCTCTAAGCTGAACAGGCTGCACGCGGGGCTCCGCAAGCGGCGCGCCGTCTCCGTCCACGAGGTGCCCACCGCCGGCCGGCCCCACCCCACCTTCTACGTCCCATCACCCCTCACAAAGTCTTCCACTGAGCAACACCTACGGGAGGAAGACACGGACCCTGAAGAGGACGAGGAGGGTTACGATGAGAATCTGAAGGGAGGACCTGTCTCGTTGCCCCCCTACGCTTTCAGGGACCCTACCGACATCGAACCAACCAGGACCGACCATCATCAGACTGATAACAGACAGAGGAAGCTATCTAGCTCGTGTTCCTCCGGTAGAGGCACTGCTACGCCGACAGAGGACGTCGACAGGCGGAGCACCGACAGCAATAGGTCGTCGTCGGGGTCCTCTACGTCCTCCGGCCGGACATCCCGACGAGATGGCGTGCCTAGGCCTAGCGTCTCCCCATCTAGGACACGCAACGAGCGACCGTCGACGCCAACGCATTGCGACCACGGCTACCACAGCATCGAGTCTCACCACGCTCCGGAACCCGTCGAATACGAGAGGGTCTACCGGGACGACCGCTTGCACGGCCATTTGTACAAGAGTTCTCATGGTAACACCAACAACGGCCGGTCTAAGAACCTTTTGAAAGACATTGAGAGGGCAGAAAGTAACGCGAATCATCGTTCACAGAACAGTGATGGCAAACCCTGTGTTAGTACGTTATCTTCAAGGAGTCAGAAGACGTCTCGATCTTGTAGAAGGTGGTCTATGGCCGATACCTACGACGTGGAGGAACCTGGTGGCCAACAAGGTCGAATCAGGAACTCCTTTGTTATCGGTGGGGGTGTCTCCTCGACGATCTCAAACGGTCACGCGTTCACACCAACGGATTCCGGTCCCCCGTCCCTCCTCTTCCCGAGTCCTCTGGAGACCACTAAAGAAGTCGAAGAGTCCCCGGGGGAAAGGGAGAGGACGCCCAAAGACCCCGAGTTTCAGGATAAGAAGAAGCAACTGATCCAGCAGTTGACGCACGCGCTGTGTGAGGCCAAGTCCTCCCAGACGAAGAGCAAGGGCCTCAACACCCGACTGAGCAAGGGACATCGCAGCAGTCACAATCTGTCAGCAGCGTCCACACAAAGGCAGGAAGCGATGACTCGCCGCATCAAAGAGGACGACAAGGTATGTCTTGACTAGTGACATCATTGTATTGTTTCGGCACCTGACTCGGGTTTTAATTGGAGTGTTTTCTGGTCCCTGTTTCCCTTATGAATTGACATGAAGCATTCACTTCAGCTTTCCGAAAAAATACAATCATGAATATTAATGTGGATAATCATGACTTTAGTGAATATGTGTCCTTCATAGGTTGTTGGCCCAAAATTAAATACTTTGCTCGACAAATGAAATGTCCTACCTTAGAGAATATGTTTACAGAAATACACATTAATACAGTTTATTACTGTAATCCCGAGGTAACGATAAACTTAACGTAACTAAACGTAAAGGATCTCCTCGTGTTTTTAAATGGAAGCGATCACTATGCAGTTAACTTAATGTAATGGATGTCCTGGGAGGTCTTTCACGTTTAGTGAACGTAACTTGGGTGGAACGCGAATACGATTTGGGTGGCACACCTAAATAAAAGTATAAACAATAAATAACTTTTTCCAACATTGTTTGATTTTTTTAAAATCAATATTTCAATGTCATGCCAAAATGAGCACTAATGGGATGGAAGAAGATGGGAGAAAAATCCAGTGTTTTCGCAGTTTTTATGGTAACACTTCTTTTTTTTTTTCTAAAATAAATAAATAATTGCTCCAGTACAAACATAGAATTTAATTTTCTTCACATGAGGACTGAAAAATTTCTTGAATATCTATCAAGGGTGTCCTGGAATTTAATGACATCTTTTTCTCTTAATTTAAAAAGTTTGTTAAATAATGCCGTTATGCTAATGACAGATATTCAACAACTATTGATATCCCCTTGTAAAGAAAATTAAACTACTATTAAGCAATATTTGATTTACTTCTACCAAAACAAGTTTTGATATAAAGACTGAAACACTGAACTCTCTCACGTCCCCTTCCATCCCACCTTAAGGCATTTCCCACTCTCCTCCCAAGCAAATGCGGGTGGATCACATCCAAAATAAATCCTTCCTCATCCCTACTCCACTATAGTAACTATCATATATGCATATAATCTGAATAGGTAGTAAGAATCGGTGATACAAAGATATAGTATAAATATAAATATCGACCTTAAAGTAAATAAAAAATATGTTATAAACCAGAAAGAATGAAAATTTCCAGTAAATATTTATCAATGTAATTGCTATGTATTAATTGATTTAATTAACTTTACATAGTTTGCATCTTTACCTGAAAGTGGTGTGTAAAGTAGGTGACCTGGTGGTCTAGGGGTAAGGCGTCATACTTCTGTGCTGGCGGCTGGGGTTCAATCCTCGGTCACGGCACAGATTTATATGATTACCAAACCCTTCCTTCACCTCTGACAAGACATCTTGTGAATGTGAGGAATGCCAGGTCTCCACCGTGGTTCGGATTCCACGTTAAACTGTAGGTCCTCCATTTCGTCTCACAATCACCCTACCATTACACATTTGCGTAAGTGCGTATAACCCAAACGGGTAGTAAGACGCGGTGCTAATAATAATAATAATAATAATAATAAGTAAAGTATTAAAAGTTACAATAGTACTACATACTCATTTTCATGATATTCTAGGACACTGTTTGCTGTCATTCTTGAAATTAATCTTGTGACAAAAAACAAACTGGTTTTTTAAATAGGCCAACAAGTTTTGAGAACAAGTTGCTTTACAGAAGCAACTTTTAAACATTAATAGTTAATAAATACAGATAAAGGAGTGAATAATTGTGTGTTTGTGTATGATGTGTAGATAGGTATATATATATTACCCATTATTCAAAGTAGGCGCCTAAAAGATATTAAGTAATTTGGGTAATTCTTTGACACTCATCACTACCAATGTAACAACAATTTTCAAATAAAACTATAGTCTCAAATTATTTTTTTATGTAGCCTATCTAATAATAATATGACTAGATTACAAATCACACTGTTAGAGATGGCTGAACTTAAATTTGAGACACATAATTATTATATTTATGTCATATTGTTGCTTAGTGTCTTGTATAACTGTAATAAAAATAAATTCTTATCTCATTGACCAGTTATTCAATAAAATAACAAAAAATAGACAAATTAATTTATTATCGTGATTTTAAATAATGTTAACCTATGCACAAATATAGTTTTTACTTAGTGTAATTTGACTTTTTAGAATGACAAGGACAGTATAGCGATGTTTGGGTTTGGAAATGTGTTTACTAAATAATAATCATTGGTATTTCACACAGAGGTAATCTAGAGCATTGGGAAGTCCTAGACACAGATGGGAGGATGTCATTGGAATGGACCTGAAAGAGGGTGTAATGAGGTGGATTTGGTAAAACTAGCTCAAAATAGCTATAGATGGCTAGGCCTACTTCTGTTATTGCGGCAATGAACTTTCGAGCTCCAAAGGCCGTGTGCAAGAACTTGTTTAAGTGGATGCTTTGTTGACACTAAGGTGGTTTTGCTTGCATTATTGTAGGTTAAAAGGTGGAGCGATAATGTGCTCGAGACCACACTATCGGTCCACTAAGCATTCACTATACGTTCTTGCATAGAAAATTTCGATAAATCTGCAGGCCCGTAGAGTAGAGTGAGGAGAAATAGGGGAGTATATAACCAGCAAACTGTACCTTAGCAACAAGGAGTGTTTCTTAGTGAAAATGGAAAATAATGGAATATTCAACACTAGGAAAGAAAGGAGCAAAGTATGATTATGTTTGTTCTGATTTCAACAGCAGGAGGTAGAAAGGGTCAATCATCCCCCTGAGGAGGTGACAGAAGAGGAAGAAGAGAGCAAATTCTGCACCTTACCACGACACGGGGGCAGCGCAGCCTTCACCATCCTTTCGGTGGCCTTCACCAAAGGCCCTGGGCACAAAGGTTTGGGGTTCAGCATCGTGGGAGGCAGGGATTCCCCTAAGGGTAACATGGGAATCTACGTCAAGACTGTGTTCCCTAGTGGACAAGCGGCAGAGAACGGCAGGCTTAAAGAAGGTGATGCAGCGAGATATTTATTTATCATTTCCGTCTGTGATTTAATGATAACACCTAACTACTTAAGACATAGCCTAGCCGATATAAAATGGATAGATATTTTGATGTAAAACTGTTTTCGACAGTTCTATTTGTATATTAAGTGAGTATATTAGTGAGGTGAGCTTTACTAATATGATGGTCTTAAAATCAGTAATAATAAACTATAATGTTAACATTCAAAAAAATTGTTACTATTTTCCATCACACACACAAATTAACATTATGAGTGTTATAAAAATGTAACAAACTATTATGCACACACACACCATCAACGACGCAAATTAATGCAATAATTTTTGGAGCAATTACAATCCCCTGTCTTAAATTTTATTGAGACATAACAAATCTAATGACTTGGAAGTATATAATGAGATAGTGAAGAAACACTGAACAATAGTGTAAAGTAATAGTGAAATAGTGAAGGAAGCCAATCTGAAAGGATAGGTAAAAGTGTGATTTGCTACAACACTTCAGACGCGAATTACACATTTGAAATACCATAAAATATTGCAGGCAAGACAGTTTTTGTTTGCAAATAAATATATAGTTATTAGTTTTAATAAAATTGAGTTTTATCTAGCCTTGGGCTGTTCACAAAAACAATTGTTGAAAATGAGCAATGAAAAACTGTTTACAAGTTTACTATTAGTCTGTTGAATGACTGAAATATTTTTGTAACATAAGTTAAAGACATACCTGTAGAAAGTAAAAATTTAAGCTGAGTTAATTCATACTAATGTTTAAATAATATTTTATTCGATAATAGCAAGTAAAAGAGAATGCAACTCGTTACACAAATTTATAGCCGCATGAGCAATCCCGTCTATACTGCTTCCAGAGGAGTGTTTGCATCTGACGCTATCAGTTGTGGTAGGATCAAACACTCACTCACTTTACATTATTGTAAAATGATATGATTTGGTATACTATACCTGTGTTTTCCCTTAAAAATAAAACACTTTTTATTAACTTTAATGAGCCATGTTTTCCCAGTTTAATTTTTATTATCTAGTTCACAGTTAGTTATAAGTGTATATTTGGTATAACATTTTCATTTTCACTATCCAGGTGACGAGATTCTAGCGGTGAACGGTAAAGCTCTCCATGGCTTGAGTCATCAAGAGGCCATCACTGTTTTCAAAGACATCAAGTCTGGACAAGTTGTTCTACACATCGGTCGTAGAGTTCCCAAAAGGCGTAGAGAACCTCTCCAGATACCTCTAGCATAAAGTGCTCCAGTTGTATCAAACGGACCGTTAAACGTTCAAGACTCTTCTTGGTGGTTCATGTGTGGAATTAAAAATGGCATTAGATGTTGCTTTCTTGACTCCGTACTATCCACGTCAGTGGTGGCTTGTGATATATTGGAAAGATAAATCCCGGTATTTGTTTTAATGAAAATCTACTTAATTTTATTTTTCAAATGACACATTTACTACATTACCAACCATGAATTTTACATACAAAAAGAACATCTTTTAAAGCACAAATACAATACTTTGGCACAGTTTGATTAATTATCTTAAGTTTTTTTCACTAGTATCTGGTCAATATCAAACACTTGAACCAAAAAAATAAGTATATCTTGAATAATTTAATGCTAGCCTTTAAAAAAGAATTATTTGACCATGTTCACAACTCCTTTAACTCCTTCAATACCCACTCTTTTGTTTAGGGGCCATTCACCAACAATAATATTTTTACTTTCTTAGAAGTATTATTTTTCTTCATTTATTTGAGGTCAGTGGAATGTGGTCAATTCTGGACAAAGGGAAACAATGAGACTACATTTAAGACTGTCTGATAGACGCTAGTTTAATTGGAAGCTCACTTTTTTTTTCTATTATGTGGAAGAAGGAAAGCGGGGTGACACAAATTATGGATGCAATAAAACAAAATAATTTTAGTTTTAACTCAGATAAAAAGAATAAGAATAATGGCCAATTTACGATTGGTGAAGTTTTCTCTTGGGTTGTGACCTGCAAATGAGTATGACCGATGGCCTGCCTCATAATAGCTTTGAATCTGGATTTATTCTACTCACTATCTATATGCCATTATCATTAGTAAAGAGTAAGGCCAATTATATATTTTCCGCCAACTCATCACACCGATAATTACTATACACTTTCATAAAATTGAGTATTGAAACTTCAAAGTTTTTTTCATACATAGGTTGCCTGAAGATGGAGTGGGTCAAAAAACTGGGGTGAAAAATGCTTCAAAATATTACTTATGAATTTTGACACAGCAGCCCTTTCCTCTTCCACTGGTGCACTTGTTGACACACTCGTCATCCTACTACTGTATGCAAAGAAACAAACTGCTTCCCTTGGAGGATCAAACAAGCGTCAATATTCTGAAAAATAAATCTAAATTTAATGTAAATTGATGATATATACATTATTTTGTAATAGAGTTAGCATAATTATATCTAGAAACAATCAATATTGCTAACCTCAGTATACTTGTTGGAGTGGTTTCTAATTATAATGATTTGTTTAAACTTTACTTTCCTCTTATTTTCTTTATTCCCTTTTTAATTTTAGGTAAGCGTTACTTCCCTTGCTTCCATTAAATAAGCACCACTTTTTAAGATATTTAATGTACACTCTCTGAACAGGCACAACTTCCAACTCTTGGTCATTAATTCATCACTGTAAAAGGAGAACCCCACATATCACCAATGATAAATTTTTCGGCCATGCCAGGGATAATATCCGGGACCCTTAGGTTAGCAGACAGATACACTATTGAATGAGCTAAGGTGTCGAACTTTTCAAAAGTAAAGCAGTCTTTGTCCAAAGCAACTGAGAGATTGTTTGATGAGGCTCAAGTTGTTTTCTAATATAAATTTGCTGCACAATTGATGAATAAACTGTATCTGAAAACATATTTAAAAGACAGTTATAAAATCAAATCCAACCAGTGTTTTTTCAATAATCTCTCATCCAGTACAAGCCACCATTGAGCTCTACTAGTCAGTGAAATAAAGATCCGAGACAATTATGTCAATGTGTGTAGCTTTATTTTAATTTTGTGGTATCAGGAAAGCATATGTTTTTATTCTGCTTTCTCAAGACTTAGTGTAGATGTACACAAAATATGCTAGATCTAAATCAAATAAAAGGCATTTTCAAATGTCGTTTCCAATATTATTGTTTATTGCTCTTATGGAATTTATATCAAGTAAGATGATGTGAGGCTCAAAATGAATAAATCCTTCATTGACATTAGAATAAGAATTAATATACATTATATTACTATATTTGGGTATGAAAGGATTATTCATGTTTCATTTTACCACCTAAAAAAAAAATGCAGCCATTACACTTTCAATCAATAGACTTAAAAATTTAAAAGTCAAAATTATTTAGTAGGTCAACGCCAATATGTGATTTTTAATATTTCTTTACATATGTTCATAATGATAAAATTTAAAAAATGGACTACATAATAGTTTGTAAATCTGTAAAGAGTTTGTAAAAAAATTATATGATTTCTGTAATATTATATCACCTTATTAAATTTTATTTTTCCATTGATGTGCACTGATTGTTAAAGTTTTTAATTAATTTTGAACCAATTAAATGTGAAAATGAAGCTCAACTGCTGAAATGCACACTTGTGCTTTAATGGGCCAGTTTTGTTGTCGAGTGAGTATGCCCCAAGTGCAGCACTATAATTAATACAGGATGACATCCACCTGGACTTGAATGGAATAGTACAGTTTCATATGTGAAACTAACCCATTGCATTCTGGTCTTGATAGTTGTCACCTTGTATTTAGTATAGTGCCGTACTTGAGAAGTACTAAGTCTGACTATGAAACTGGCCCATTGTATAAAAGTCTTTTATGTGTATTTCAAGACTAAATTATATGTTGCATTCTTAAAGCACTTTACTTCCTACACATAAAATTGGGAAAATATGTTTTAATTTCCAATTTGTTTTCAGTGTATAAGAATTTATCAAGATTTTTCCAATTTTATTTGAAAAAATTATCTATAAATGACCACCTAGTTTGTTGACAAATATATATTTATTCCATTTCATTAATAATTTAAAAAAATACATTATGTAATGATAAGTTTTTATAGGTTTGTATATATTTGAATAAAATTTTGTTGTTTAATATTGAGTGTTTACAGACAGGGAAAACCTGGAAAAGTCAGAGAATTTTTATATGACAGGGGAATGTCAGGGAATTTAACTAAAAATAAGGAAAAGTCAGGGAATTAAAAAATTATAAAATATCCCATTAATTTCGCATCCAAACACTAAAACAAAAGTTAATAATATGGAATAAAATGACATTTTAATTTTTTTAAATAACTGATAAAATCATTTATGTTTAGTAGATACAAACTTTTGTTTTAATATGTGATCAATAATAAATAAAACAAGTCATCATCCACCATTGAAACTTGAAAAAAGTAGTCAGGGAAACTTGAAAAATGTTGCCTGGAAAAGTCAGGTAGTTTTATAAAATATGTTTTGTAGACACACTGTCAGTCTTCACTTTTACCAAAAAAAATGTATTTAATTCAAGACAAAACAGTAAATTGTTTTATCAAATCTGTGTAGATATTATTATTTTATGTAATGTTTAGCATTGAAAAGGCCCAGTGGCTAAACGATTATATAACAATGAAAAGTGATAAAAATAAATAAGTGAAAATTTAGAAGAAAGGCCACTTAGGAAAAATCCAATGCACAAAGGTGACATCTTCCTTTCTTATATCTTCTATGGTAGTAGTCACACACACATTTAAACACAAATTGATAGATATTTCGGCATTGTTGTCTTTATCAAATATTTCCTCTTGCTTTCTTTTTTTTGTTTGATAAAGACAACAATGCCAAAATATTACTCTATTTTTGTTTAAATTTGTGTGTGAATACTGTAATACTTCTATATAAGACAGAAGAGAAAAAGAATAGGTCAATGTTGTGCATTGGATTCTTTCTATATATTCCCTCTTTCCCCAGCTGGGCTTTTTTAATTCAATTTTCACTTATTAATTTTTTTTATTTCCATCAATTTCTATGTATAATATAAGTGATCTCTATAAAGGCATTTGAAAATATATATATTATATTATTTTGTATTGTATAAAAATAATTTTACATGTATATATTATAAATTCTTTTTGTGTTTATGTATTAACAAATTAAATTTTTAAGCAATAAGCTACTTGTATTTTTAAATTGTTTGTATATATTTTTATTGAGATATTAAAATTAGTAGAATCTTTATTTTAATCTTTTTGTTTTTAAATTATTGTAAGAAAATACAAGTGTTAATAAAATTGTATTGTGTAAAAGAAAACACATAATTGGATTAACTAAATGGTTTTTCAGATTACTCCTCAGTGTCATAAACATTTGGGTTTCTTTGACACCAATAATTAAGCTCTTCACTACCATGGTGTTAAAGTTCAAATTTCTAAATATGAATGAAATAATGGATCTTTTTTAGTTTTTTTTATACAATACCCTTAAGAGAGTCTTCACAGTACATCCTAAGAGTTAAAAATAACCAAAAATATGAATATTTGAAATATTCTATTCTATTATTATTGTATTATATTTGGAAGAAGGTACAGGAAAAGTGAATGTAAAAATATAAAAGGAACAAACACAATACGACCTTTACAATGAAAAGACCACCACAGTTCACACCCTACATTGCTGCCAATGGACAAAGAGGTAAAGGCTGCCTCTAAAAAATTTGATTGTTATTGCCCATTCCTCGACCTAGGTTTAGTTCTATCAGAACCCGTCAGGAAGGAGCGTGAGTGTACTTTCTTGTAGGTGATAGCGCCGGACGTGTGTTGTGCGCTCCTTAGGGTTGCTGATCAAGTGCTCTGAAATGGGAGTGTAGCCAACCGGCTTGCCCTGGTTGTCTTCTCGAAAATACTCTCAGGGTACGTCCTAGTGGTGGCCCCCGGGCAACACTCTTCATGCTGGACGGCCTCACCAACCAGAAGGCAGAATGGGTAGCTAAACCCCTGAGGGATCAAGATATTTTAAATATGCAATACATTTTTGTTAATTAAATGTATAGCACAAAATCTACTGAAACTTTAAAATCTTTGAAAACTAAATATTGTATTTATGAATAAAACCAATTGAAGATCTTCTTGAACATAACTAATATAAGGATTAGAGTATGTTGTTTAGTAAAAGAATTGCTATAATATAATTATCATAAAAATGATTAATTGCTTAGTTAATTAGAAATTAATGGACACAGTGAGGAGATATGTAAAATTATGTATGCATCCAATGTCCTTTTCCTTTGTTTGTCCTTTATGTTATACCTTTTACATGTTCCTATCTGTGTGTTCTATCATTCTTTACCATTTTCCTTTTTTTCGTCTTGTGTTTTTTTGGTTCTCTTTTTTAGGAAGTTGCGTTGCGCGTTTCACACTCCTCCCTGATGAGGTCCGATAGAATGAAACCTGGGTCGGGGGGGATTGGGCGGTGACGATCAATTTTCTTTAAGAGACAACCATTACCTCTTTGTCCATTGGCAGCAGTGTAAAGTGTGAACTGTGTTCTTTTCATTGTAAAGGCCATATTGTGTTCGTCTCCCTTTTATATGTTTTTATCCACCTTTCCTATACCTTCTTCCAAATATAATAAAAATATGTAATGTAAGTGATAGGGTTGGGGGCCTACCTGAAAAGATTGTTTTCTATCAAAGCCTAACCTAACTAATACACTTTTCTCTATTTATTCACATATTTTCACTTTTTATTTTCAAATAGAGAGCAGAGGAGAAAAAATGAAAATCCTAACCAGTTTAAGCCTGACTCGAATCCTTTTTAGTTCATCTCCAAGAGTTGCTATCAAACAACGCCCTGATCTCCATATTATCTTATCCGCCCCAAACTTTCTGACCCCAAGAAAACCTCAACTACCAAAGGATCACACCCTCATAGTAGTCCACACTGCAGCACATTTTTAATTAACTTACCAGCTACATCCTTCAATAGCAAGATAACTTGAGTGGAATGCTAAATCCCTGGTCATTACATGTGAAAAACAATCAACTTTGTCTTGTGATGCAGAAAACAGGTTCTCTGACAAGGACCCAGGGCAATACTGTATCCATTCTTGCAAGCACAACTAGGACTTTCAAAACCTGCTAAATTCCTAAAATATTGATAATATTTACAAAACAGTGCAACACAATAGGTAGAACTTGCTTACCAGCCACAAAGTCTCAATAGAAAATAACTCTCATCTCCATGAGAGACATAATAGATTTTCTATTCTTTCCATTTTAATAGTAGTTTTAAGAATAAAAGAGCATGTATGACTTCATGTATGGATGTTGTGTAAGTGAAGGAAGTATGCAAGGGTAGGGAAGTGTGTAGAAAGTTAGTGAGTTGTTGTTTTTAACTATATGCACAGCTTTTTGGCTACCCTGCAAGGGTATGTATGTATGTGTATATATTAATTTTTCTTTTAATATTGATAGTATTTACATTTTTGTTTCTATTTTATTTTTCTTCTCTTATGATCATATTGACATTTGATGATAAACTTTTTAAATGAAGAAAAAAAAATCCTATCAATTCCATGATTCTCATGAGAAATATTCCAGAAAGGTAATCAAACTAAACATATCTACTGGAGAAATATTTACGGTACTTATTTTTGGGGGTAGAAAAAAGAGAAAGCTTTTTTTTGGTAAACTGATAATACAGACCTAAATTTTTCTTCCACCGCAACTTAATATGGATTCTATAAACTACACAAGACAAGTACAGTATAAAATGTATAAACTTATTAACCTAAGCACCTCTAGTACAGACTTAATAATGCTCATTAGATCTTGTTGAAACACAGTAATTGAAACTCACTTGGCACACAAAGGAAAATGTTTCAAGTTTTAAGATACATCAATTTTACTTTTATATCAAATTTATTGATAATTATATTACATCATAGTTGTAGTAAGCATCTAGAAAATAGCTACCAGTGCTTTCAAAATCTAGCAGAGTAATTGCAGCTTACTCAACCCATAATTACAAGTTATATCATCTCCTGTCAAGATGTGTTATTGAACATTTATACTAAAGCAAAATGTAGCTGCAACTTCAAACTAAAGAAAATAAGCAAAGTAAACCACTACCTGTATTTATTTTAGTAACATGTGTACTGATATGGTATGTTGAAACTAATAGCTAAGCTTCATTTAAAGTAATTTACATTGGTCATAATAATGGCTACCATAAAACAAACTTTTATAGTAGTTATAGGACATACAAATGTTATTATGAAACTATCAGTAAATACAATCATAGTTAGCATAATATCTAATTACATTTCTGTAATAAAACTATTTCTGATAGATTCAAATGTTACAACTAAAATAAAAATATAAAGTTATTATTTAAATACTTTTTTTTAAAGAATATTTCAAACTTTCTAGAGTTTAAAACCGAGAAAAAACCCCTAACAAATAGTTTTATTACCAACCTCTGCATTTAATGCAAGAAGTCTTATCACAGATTGCTTAGTGTTTTGCTTGCGCAATTACTCTTTAACATTTCCAATTATTGTGTTAGTACAAACCACATAGTTATGTTATAAATAATTTACTTTTATTTTGATGAAAAATTTAGTTCTGCCACCATTAATTTAATTCAAAAATAAAAGGCAGTAAAAATACATTTACTCAATGTTTTCAGTTTAGAAACCTATAATATGATTGGCCAAGCTTTAGTTTATTAATAATATTTTATAATCAGCACAATATATTAAATTACTTTATCAAAGCATGGAGAATTAAATGCCTTATCAATTAAACAATTAGATGTTTCATTATAATTATGATTTTAAGGGCCAGTCTTATGACTCCTGGATAAATATTAATCTGGCTGATAGATATTTATATCTAGTTGGTAGGTTAAAAGTGTGTCTTATGACTGCCAGATAGCTTTTATCTGCCAGATAAAATGTATTTATCCATCACATTTTTATCGGGAGGTTTAAGTACCTGATAACTTTTATCTGAAAGTTCAATTTGGTGTTGACATAGTGATGCGTTGTTTTTCATGGGGTTTCACCTATCAGAATCTGTTTTTAGGTTAAAATCTTGTTTCAAGTCTTTACAAGTACATGCCCAGGCTCCAGCTATTTGTAGAGTTATAGTTATACAAGAACAAATTATTTAAATGTGAGTAAAATATCATTTTGGCAAGCACCAAAATTAGAACTTCCCAAGAGAACCTAGCTTCTGCACCCACATGATGCCATTTGTTTTGTTGCACTCGTTTAGCCGCCATTATTTAACAAATGTTGAGCTTTGAAGCCACTAGCCAGGTTGTGGCAGTAGTAGGATTTATACACACGTGCACACCAGTAAAAACAGTACCAACCTTGTGTTTTCTGCATGAATATATATATATTTACCCTGCATATAAATTTAGTTCATAATACGCGTGAAATATTAAAGTGGTTGATAACCTTTATATGGTCGCTAACTTTAACCTCCAGATAGCAATATTCATCCGATAGTCATAAGACCGGCCTTTAATTCAAATTATGGCAAAATATATGATTTACTACAAAATAATTACTTCAGTTATTAATATAGGAATTCCCATTAAATGAACTGTTAGCAAATACATTTTTCATGTTAATATAATTAATAAATGTATTATGAAACTTATATCTATCTTAATCAAGAAAATATTTCTTTTTTTAAGTTGTAAGATTAGGACCACCCAGTTCTGAATATTTTAAACTGGAAGAAATGTTATTGGTGAATATAGTTATAAAAAAAGTGTAGAGAGATATAGAAATAATTAACTATAGCAATTAAAATACTTAATTCATTTCAATGGCGTCCCCCACTGTAACGTTTTCAAAGCTTTAAAATACATAGCTATATTAGTTATAAATAAATTATTATAAAAGTATCTAACTTCTTGATATTAGATAAAAGTATAAAAGGGAAGTCATTTTAGTGTACTAAATTTTTAATGGAAAAAAAACAAATTATAAATTCATTCATTTCTACAAAAGTTTCACAAGTTTATTTTAAATTGGCACAATGTTTCATGGTTGTTTATGTTAACTCAATGTACTTTCTTTAAGAATCTTGTTAAAACCAAAGCCGTTTCCTTTTTAAAATGGCTTTCGAATATGTGAGAATCAATGTGGGGCATATTTATGTTATTCCTTTCAGCAATAATTATTGTTAAAAAATATAAATTTTTCTTCAATGAATAAACTAGGTAGTGACAATGAATTTTACATACAAATTTTATATTTTTCATGCAAGAGTGTCTTATTTCGTTTGCAAATATGTGGTTCAATAAACACTTTTTACAATATTGCACTAAAGCCAAAAGAAATACATTGATCGAGTCGACTTTGGTTTAAATTTATTTTTATCTTTCTTATATTTGAGTGAAATAAATTGATTTTGAAATAGAGGTTGCAGCACACAAAAATAAAACAAAGCCTGTTCAAATATTTCATATATAAAATAGAGTCATGTGAAAATTTATAGCATAAAGAAATATTTATGAAATAAATAAATGTTCAGGCTATAAATAAAACTTAAATCACGCACTTTGTTTGGACAAAATTTAATGAATGTTATTAATACAAAACATCACAGTACACACACTACTATATTGTAACAGTAGGTACAATTATTATAGTAATCAATATTTATTTACATATTCCCAAATAGCTCCATTCGGTGCAAATTGGCACATTAGTTATGTCTAATCTGGACACAAAACAACATTATTTATTTTAAATTATCTCACTTTTTAACTGAGATATTATTTGTAACTAACAAAATAATAAGTAGTCTTTGACTTCATATGCTCTACATCCATAATCTGTCTCCAAGACTAAACATCTTAGTGAACGAACATTAATAAAGTAATGTAAGAAAAAACTATAGCAACATCATTGCAATAAAACATAAAATTTACATAATTATATAATATGCATGTTAAACAAAGTATTCATGTAATCATAAATTCTAATGATTTATCAAACAATAGTTATGTAAAGATATTACGTTACGACATTATTAAATAGATAAAAACAAATGTACAATTATGTATAACATTTCTATTAGCACATAAACATTTAAATCAGTAACCACAGTACCTTTAGAGATTTCTGCAACACTAAGTGTCTAAAGTGTTAATTTATGGATATAAATTACACCTGGCCATTTAATAAAGGAGATGCATTACATTTTAGGAGCATATAAGCTGGAAAGGTAGTAAGACACAGGGTTAAAACAATTTACACTCTTTAAAGATTGTCTTGCTCTTCCAGTATTTTTTGGCATGATGCAAGCAGAGAATGGTGCTAATTCAATCCGTTTACGATAGTGATGGGCATGATGAACATTATTTTAAACAATTGATTATCGAATGAATTATCTATTGCGCACTTTATATATGATTGTCTAAACAAGTTTTTAGGATTTAATAAACATTTGAAAGTTAAAAAAGGCTATATTCTGCTTTACAGCAGGACTGTAGAACCTAGCTCATTGTATGAGTGGGGCCCTATTGTAGTTAATTCATTAGTTCGCATTTGAATGAAAATGTGATTATTTCTTTTATTTTAACCTGAGCCATGTATGTCTCACCATGTGAAGAGCCTTATTTAAGAGATGTTTTGGCGGTTATTAGATAAATAGTGACATTTTGTCAATGATGGCCACTTTACTTTTACTGTCTCTTAAAAGATTCTTGATCTGGCAATCCGGTAGCATATTTTCTCAGAATTTGTTCTTAAACAAACAGGATATAATTGTAGAAAACGAAGCAAAAATAAAAGTAAAAACACATATTACAAACACTCAGAACATTTTGATGCCACAAAGCATCATCTTCAGGAATTGGAAGAATGAGGAAGATGTCATGTGATATTGAAATATCAAAGTGTTAGTAAATGTGTTTTTACTTCATTTGCGTTTCATTACCGACAACTCTTACCATTTATTTAAGGCCATATTATTGTTACATACTTTATTAAGGTTAATTTATTTGATTCGTATAATTTTCTTAAATCTGAAAAGTTGGCTAAGAAAGCTTGGTTGGTTCAAACCCAATGATATAATTCAGTCCTGGGAAACTTTAAAGCATATCATGTTTATGTTAAGAAATGTAATTCATTCTCAACATATGTAACCGCCAAAATGAATATAGTCACATTATTTTCAGGGGCAGGTTTAATTTTAAGAAACCCTTGGCTAAAGCAGCCTGCCGCCTGCTTAAGAGTTGCGAAAATCATAGTTTTTATTAGAAATTGTCAATTTATAAAATTATTTGCTAGATTTTGATTAGGAGTCACTAACACTGTGCACTCAACAAACAACAAACTTGTTTTTTTTGCCTGTAATTTGAGATTTGCCGCCCTGGAGCTATACTCCAGTAAGCCCATAAGTGAATCCACCCATAATATTTTTATTTCAGTATTTGCTTTATCAAAAATTTGTTCAAAAAATTAAACTTAAAAAAACCTATGAAAACAAAAAACAAGACATGACAAATGATAAGTAGCTTTATATAGCCCAAAAACCACTTAAATATAATGTTTTTATGAATGTATTAAATTGAAGTGATGGATTATTTAATTATTTAGGTTAATGAATGCTGCATACCGGTATTGTGGATACTTTACATACAATATTTTTTCAAGTGCTAGTGTTTTCAACAATAAAACAGTAAATAACATGCAAGAGGATAATTTATTTTACTACAGAGAAAAAACAAAATATTTGATTTATATATTTATGTAAAAAACTTAAGAAGGGCAACATAAAAACTGTGAATCGAATGTATACTGTATATTAATATATATTACACGCATGCATAAAAATACATACAATCATAAAATAACACATGATTTCTTTTAAAGGTGTTTTATAGACCAAAATTCCAATATGAATTAATTTCATAGGATTAAATTTATTCTCTATCTAGTAAAGCTTAGGGAAAGTAGATGATTTTTTATAATCTTAAATCTAAAAGTAAATCATCATATGTTTATTGCCAAGATAGCAACTTTGGAAATACTGCCTCTTTTAAGAGTACCAGAACCTGGAGCCAACATCTCAAGACAGTCTCATATGGTTACAAATTATTCTCCAGAAATGTAGACTATAAGTTATTACTTTATAATTATATGCATTTATTGTTCTATTAAAAATATTACCGGTATTTTCTTTATTACTCATATACAAATAAAGTTATTTAAAATATTTCAATTTCAAAATTTACTCTTTACATTAGTTATAAACCTTAAAAAATATATGTATTTTTTGTTTTTACTTTATTTAATATGTATATATCACAATATAAACAATGAAACCCTATTTTATTGTGTTGTAAAATAAGTGTTTCAAATTATTTTAATAAACAACCCATCCTATTATCGATCAAAATATTCTCATTCTCATGAAGGAAAGAAATAAGTTTCATATCATACTAATTCCAAACCAGTAGATACATATAATTATATAAATATTCTATTAAATAAACAACATCAAAGCAAAAAAAATTGTTTTTTCACTATTTAACTTTTCTCAATCAATAAACTGGTTATAGTTTGGATGTAACAACAAATTTCTCAAGAATTTTAAAATAAATTGTTAAATTAATTTACTTTAAAGACATGTAATAAGTCAAAATGCCAATAAATTTAAAAAAAACAATCCAATCAAGGGGACCTTTCAGTACAAATATGTTATACTTGGTTCAGTTTTATGTTTGGCTACACTTGCATACAGGTCACGTAACAAGATGGTAAGTAATTTTACCGAGTGCACCATTCTATTTGTGACGTGTGCGTTGGGTGGCGAACGCAGACAACTGTAGCGCTAGGGTCGGTGTCTGCTCAGTGAGAGCTTTCCAGACGCGAAAGGAAGAGATTAATTTGTCTGACTCGGATGAGTCAAAACCTCTTAGAATGGCTAGTCTAGCGAGTGAGTCATTGTCCACCGCGCCCGCTCACACGTCACGGGATATCATTGTGTGCTGTATCTCCAACAATAAACTAACATAACTTCATATCAACGACTTGATTATTGCTTCTAAAATATATCCTCGGCCAAAGGGGGGGATCATAGTGCAATGGTAGCAGAGCATGGTTTCGATCCACGGACCTCTGGGTTATGGGCCCAGCACGCTTCCCATCTTCATATATGATGTCAACATGTGTGCTATAATTGTTCGCTGGCTAATAATTTGGCCAGACGTGTGTTTATTAGTTCCTACATAGCCTCGATGGTGAGATTGTTTGCAAGAACTGGAGATGGAGAATGAAAAGTTGCGAGATAACCTGACGGCTCTTAGAAAAACTGTTGCACAGGAAGAACCAAGTGGTAAAGAACTGTTAAGGCAGCTAGAGGCCTCACAAGAGGAGCTGAACCACCGCCATGATGAATGCATCCAGCTGCACTTGGTGCTGGCCAATCAGACCAAAGGACTCAGAGAGTAGCCAGTAACAACAATAGCACACATGTTGACATCATAAATGAAGATGGGGAGTTGGTTCTTGCCTTCGAAGCTCAGAAGAAAATTAACAGGCAACTGGAGGACGAGTGCTTGAAGGAAGATAATGACAGGAGAAGTTTGACACCCTGTCTGCTAAGAAGCTCAAGGATGCAAGAGTCGACATTATTCATGGACACAAAGTTCAACTTCCCATTTAACCCCTCGAAGACATAGAGGTGCCAGAAGTGCTCAACCTACCTACATTAAAGAAAGTTTAGTGATGAAATGAAGGATGTTGGTGAGACGGTATATATGGCTTTAACCTTGTTATTCATATGAAGTTGCTGGAGAGTAACACTCATTAATGAACATTTATTTACACAGATAGCAATTATCTGGTATGTAATAATTGTATTATGTGGTCCTGCTCATCCTAACATTTATTTTGGAAAAGCTATATGTGCATTTTCTAATGCTCATACATGTTGTCTAATATTAGTTCTAAGGTATGAAGTTATTTTCAACAAACATCAGGCCAGCATTTTCATAAATATTTATTAATAATTTAATGTAAATATCTCACATTTATTTTTATTGCTATATTTTCAAGTTAAATTCTTGACAACGAAATATATTTAAATGGTGTTGGCTCCCATTAATTTAAAGTGAAAAATTGTGTGTGCAAGTAGGCATTTTTAACTTCGAGTTGAGTTTGAATGAAAATACCTTTCAAAGTTCAAGTAATATAGATTAGTATTTGTACAGCAAATAATTCAATTTTAATGTTATTTTTAATAAATCCATGAACAAACAATAAATACCAACCTAATTTTTAATAATGACACTATTATTAATTTTATCATCATTATCATCATCACACAAATATGAATTTTTAAATTAATTCATCAAGTTATATAAGGCATATATTTTTAGAACAGACAATAGTGAATATTGAATTACTTCATTTGCTATCACATAATAGCTTAAAATTGAATCAAATAATTCAAACTCTGAATTTCCGCAATAAAATTGAAAATTCTTGTCACTCAAATTATTTAAGTTTTATAAATATATGTCGTGTTAAGTGCTGAAAACTAACAAAACTCAAGTGAACCAGAATTTTCGAATACTTGCATAGTCCAAGTGAAAACAGATGGTTTTAAATGTTTATTTTAACACAAAAGAGTAATATTAATTAAGTCATATTGTTTCATGCATTTTGTATTATCATAATGTGTTTTGTTCAATGTCAACAAGATAGCTTTTAATAAAATATGTATAGTACATGTTTCTAATGTTAGTACACAGAAGTAATGCAGTTTGTCAAGGAAGGATGTAGAATTACAACAGATGTAAGGCCTATGCCAACAAAATTTGGAACACATTCCAGACATGATTAGTCATAGACACTTAATGTTATGCATTCCTAGCTAAAAGTAGTCTAGACATTTCCTATTGAGGACTTGAACAAATGTGCCATTTCATGTTAAGACAAGCTTATGCGTACTAGGTTAAAATAAGAACTATAGATTGTTATTGTTTAACTTATTGTACACAATCACATTGCCCGTGCACAACTGCATGAAGTGATGTGCATCTTAGTGATATTTATTTATAGTTTAACTTTTTTAAAAATATAATTTCCTAATTAACTGTAAGTATGTATTGTAAAATGGTATGGAAATAAAGTATACACAAAAAACAAAACAAAAAAAACATTGCACTATGACCCCCCATTTGGCCTAGGATTATTTATTGTTGGTGATACAGCACACGATGCTATCCCGTGACGTGTGAGCTGGCGCGGTGGACAGCGACTCACTCGCTAGACTAGCCATTCTAAGAGGTGTTGACTCATCCGAGTCAGACAAGTTAATCTCTTCCTTTCGCGTCTGGAAAGCTCTCACTGAGCAGACACCGACCCTAGCGCTACAGTTGTCTGCGTTTGCCACCCCACGCACACACCACACATATTCAAGGATACTTGTTTAATTTTCATTGTAGAAATAAGTCTTGTTCTCATTTCAATTACACAAAACCCACTACACATTTGTAATAGTGTTCACATCGAACTGTGATTATCGCACATACAAAAATACTTTTAATTATGGAGGAGGGGGGAAGATTTTGCTTAAAAAAACTGACCATTATGGTCTAACTAAATTACTAAAAGAATACAAATAACTAATCAGTCTGAAATATAGAAAAGACTAAATGTTATTTTTAGTACAAAAATATATTGCACATTCAAGTTTTGTAATCACTGATATTTAAGTTAGACCACTGATTCAGTTGGCAACATTGTGACGCACAGTGAGACTGACGGTTCCATCCAGCAACCTTTTCATCAGACTCCATGCTTCAATACGAGACATGGCTGTGACGTCAGTTCCATTCACATTGAGAAGTTCATCGCCTGCATGTAAAGAGCCATTCTTTTCAGCAGAACCACCTGTTGTTCAGTAAATAAAATAATTATAATTACAAGTGGAAGAATTGGTTACCTACTAAAAATAATAAAGAGTATGGCTGTTTGTGTCAGTAAAAACAGGGAAACTAGGAAACACTTTACTGTCCATGTGCTATTTGAAAAGTTTGTCAATTGTCTTCGATAAGTTTTATGTGCCAGTTCATGTGCGGTTTCTAATGGGGAATGGGAACAAGATTGGGGCTAAGTAGTTGATAATAGAAACTATAAATACACCCTGATTTTATGGGAACACCACTTTCCACCATTAACATTTAGTGAATATCCCTAAAATTTGGCATTTTAGAAAAATATACTATTCATTAGTTATAAAATTCATCCAAAAATTTTTCAAACAACTTCCAATAATAATCCTGTAGATTGGGTCATAATTTATCTTTACATTATATTTTACATTACTTATTATCATCAATCAAATAATCTTATTTTCAATACTTTATAAGCGATTGAGTTTGGACTAAACAAATTAATTTTGATTTATGGTCTTAATCAGAGGTGGAGATTTATGAATTATCCAACCAATACAACACACACACACAGTAGTTTTGAAAACTCAACATTCAACATTTCATGTAACCCGACAAGCACGCGTGCATAAAGTTATTGGTGCCAGTCATCACAATCTAAGGTTATTCGTGTTATTTGAGCCAATACAATATTATATATACAGTACTGTACTGCATTTATGTATATACACTATTATATTAACATGTACTATATTCAGTGGCGGCTCCTGTATAGGTACTGCGGAACTGCAGCACCCCCTATTTCCACTTGATATTATCAATAATATTTAATATGAGTAGCCATTCCCCCGTTTATGAAAAAAGATACAAAAATCTTTGTATGAACTGTGTGCTTCACAGTGCCATCAACATTGTGTTTGACTGTTGTGCGCATGTACACATAGAAGGGAGGTGGGGAGGAAGGAAGTTTTTTTACTCAGCGTGTGTTGTGCTTAAAAACAGTGTACCATATTCTTGAATGTGATAAAGTCTAGAAAAGTGTAGAATTAGATTATTATTCTGCTTCCAGCTGTTCTATTTGATTCATTTTTTTTCGGTTATTTTATTTAACAGAGACTAAATGTGCTTGCAGTACTTTCAATAGAGAAAAATTTCCAAAAATTGTCATTCAGAGATCAAGGAGAAAATTCTTGAACTTTCTGCACGAATTAAAACAAGAAGAATGAATTTCATTTTTAAATGAATAGATCAAGTTTGAACTGTAACAATTTAAGTTAAAGTAAGTACAAAATGTTTGGTCTTTTTTGTTAAGATTTTATCAAGTTCCTGAATACATTTTCTTTTTATACATGTTTTTTTCCTTTTACACAATTTTAAAACCAAGGCTAAACATTTTCTGGAGCCGCACCCCCACTAATTTTAGCTATGAGCCGCCACTGATTATATTGTACTTTAAGTATATTACTGTTACTGTACCGTACAATACTTCAGTACAATACAACTGTACCTATAATATTTGATACTTTACTGTGATTCATCCTTATTAATTTTTAGTAAACATGAATCTTATACAAATCCATTCGTAAAACTCAATATTTCAATGACTCAACACCATCTCAGTCCACATTAGATTCAGTTTCTGAGACTCTTCTGTACCTCAATAAGCTTTTTTGAAGTTTTTAAAATAATAATTGTGGACGTGGGTTTAAATTTTTTTTAAACTAGTCACTAAAGTTAAAAATACAAAAAGTAAGCCTAGCCTTGGCTCAAATAAAATACTTTTAAATATCCTCTGAAAAACCATTTTAATAGACTACAACTTTTTCATATTTTTTTTTAAACTAATGAGATACTTTTAACTCTATAGTTTAACTTCATTCCAAACCACTTGATAGCTTTCATCAGCATACTATTTTTGACAAACACCTTTTGAATCAACTTTTAGATTGCTTCTTAGAAACAAATAAAGATAAGAAGGGCAAGGAAAATGACACAGAAAGGGCTAATATTATTACTATTGGATTACGCTGTGGCTTGTGTGAAGACTTGGCGCCCGAACACCAACTATCCAACCTACACATACATAATATTATCAAAGGGGATTATTAATACACTGCCATTGAAATTACCAAATAGTTACTTTTAGATTTTGTATATAATCCATTAAAAAACATTGATGTTCAGCAATTTTATGTCCCTATTTAATTTAAAAGTAATTATGGATACATTTAATAGCTGCAATAACTCAAGCGAAAATGTAGAAGTAATAAATATTTTCCTCAACCCCTGCAATGCAGAGGTACTTTTAGGATCAATCCCTGCACTAGCAGGCCTCCAGGGGTAGGTTCTCAACCACTAGTCTTAATTTATCAATTCCATATTTCGACTAACTTTAAATTAGTAGTCATTTTTTTAATCTTCTGCACCACTTAATACGTTAATTCAATTTTCTTATTTGGGAAATCATTTACATTATGTTGTATTGTATTTTGGGATCTTAGAAAAGAATCCTTTAAAAAATTTGGAGGAACATTTTTATGTTTTTTTTAAGAATATAAATAAATACGACATGCCATAATCATGAAATAGCGATGCTAACAAGAACATGATATAGCTTAGGCCAGAGATTGGCTATAATTTGCAAAAAAGTGTTTGTTACTTCCACTGTTGGATTAATTAGAAATTTATTTATTAAACAACAGAATTCCAAATGTGCCTAACTTTATTATGTTGTTCTGCTCCATTCTCTGAAAATCACCGTAATGTGTTGTAATTTAAATGTTAACTTTTGGATGTATGCTATTCTGGTGTTTAGCCCCTCCTCTACTATCCTCATTTCGATATTTATTAAAAGTTGTTATAACAAACAAAATCAGTAGGTTCTTAAAATGTTGTTTTAAGTGTGCTCGACTTTATTAATGTACGGACCATTTAACTATACATACTACCCAAATACATAGATAGTTTTATGGTCTCACTAAGTCGAATTAGTCTGGATTGCTACTAACGAAGGGAGAGAGGTTTAAATCCCAATGCACTGAGGGTGGTTTTTATTATATGTTTCACTCTCTCTCAACAAAAATTTAGGTAAATTTCCTCTAAATTATACCTTTCTTATCTATACCCTACAAGAGTAAATATACAGTTTGTCTGAAAGGATGATTAGGCCAACTCCAAAAACATACATACTGATCTCTTAAATCCCGGCGAACAAGCGTAACATATATACTTTTTTTAGTTGCTTCTTGTGATGCATGTTACCGCTAAAAATTAGTCATACACACAGACGCACACATTGTAATGATATTGATTTAGATCACTCTAAAATATGTAAACGTTCATGGATGAAGGTAACTTTTCTTTAAAGTAACACATGTAGAGTATCCCTTTATGAATCATCCATGAAGAAACACACGATTTTCATAAATAATGTGAAAAGAATTACACCATTAAAATATATATTTTGTTATGCCATTTTTCCTGTTAAAGGAACAACTCCGCATTATTTGGCAAAGTACGCAAATTCCCTATACCAATAAGAAGTTAGCCTTCACAACACCTGTTGCCAGGACTCTTTCTATTAGTTAGTTTTTACACTGTTGACGAAGGGACCAAGAGGCAAAGGGTATGTCATATATAAGCCGCTTGTGCGTATGGTTAAGGCATCAAAGCAACGTCACACAAACCACACACACAAGCAACGCAGTTAGGGACTCATTGTCACTAGCACTGGCTCTCGCAATCGCAGTCTAACACAGAATACAATAATTTACGTTATTATCACAAGTGTGCATTGATATAAAGCATTTAATTGGAGTATGTATAAGTAATCAACAGATGCCATTTGAATAAACCGTGTGTGAATCAACATCCATCAATAGTTCTCTTTCTTTAATTTATTAAATATACCAATTAAATTAGTGCTCGACCACGGAGAAATTAACAGCTAGTTAAACGGTATCTATTCCATATAGTGATGATAGGCGCTTGACCACGGAGCTATAGACAACCTAAATATCAACACAGCAATATTATATCAGGGAATTAATTCGTAGCGTTTCAATAACCACATACACTTCACACAAGCAGCATAATAATATGTGCAGTATGAGTACTCTCATTCTTCACAATTAGTGCAAAAGGACACCGAGCAACGTCACCGCTACATCCCAAATAAACCCATGTCCCTTATTTCGACACACCACTGATGCCAACTTGAGGGTGGACCTAGTATCCCGTATTAACTCTTTCTTTCAAATTAATGGCTTCACAGGACACGGCTACAAAAATTAAGTACGTCACCCCTGTGCACCATCCTAATACTTTTGTATGTTCCAAATATTTTAAAGCATTTTTGTTTAAACAAGGCACAATTAGGGAGGACATTATTTTTATACATCACAGACAATGCTCATGGGTAGGCATATTTAAATTCGGTTCATTATCACCTGGTTCTGAAAACAATTTTTTATAGCTAATTCTTTTGGATTTTTATATCATATTTACTTGGCCTTGAATACATTTTGAATTGAATAAGTTTAAAAAAAACTATTGATATTTTATAAATGCATGAATACTCAAACGTAAATTATTCTATTGCACATTTGTCAGAATGAGAAGATAATGTAGGCAATGAACTTTGTATCCTGTTTGTTTGTAAGGTTGTAAAATATACATTCCTGGTGAGAGACTGCAACTAAGGTGGAAAGGGTTGCGTTGGGAGGGGTAGCTATTAATTGTAAATTAATATCAGATTTAGCAGAATGTAAGAGTTTAGTTGTAAAAGGCTTTTTATTGTGTATATATATTTGGTTTCCATTTGTAAAGTTTATGTTTGATATAATCGTGTGCATTTATTAAGAGTTTTTGTTCCTATTTTCAGTTAATTCTTTTGTAAAGTACTAATTTTTTTAAGACATCAAAGCCTGGACCTTATTTATCACCAACCAGTATAACAAATTTACATTTATTAGGAGCAAGGAAACAGAAGAGAGGGAGGGAAGAATCAGAAAAAGTAACTACACAGCAAGTTTTCCAGCTCATTGCCAAGTTAAGACATACCTGTGAATATTTTCTTGATGGTAAGGGGCTTGTCTCCTAGAGGGGAGTCCCTACCCCCTTCAAGACTGAAGCCCAAGCCTGCCCCGTCCTTTACCAAGGTCACTAAGGTAGGTGGGCCTCGAAGTACCTTGCTGTCACTGTCATCTATACATAAAATTAGTACAGTCTAAGACATGAACAAATTTGATAATTTAAAATAGCAATCAGCAACCTAGGGCCCACTGATTGATTTTATATGGCCCACAAAAGATTTGACAAACAGAGAATTGCGTTAATAAAAATATACCAGTAACTAATTACACTGTATGAAAGTATAAAATTGAAATATTAGCATTACATTCATAAAAATAGACTAATAACTATTTACTGTTTGAGAATATATAGTTAAAATATTATTATTGTGTTCATAGAAATAGACTAATAACTAATTACTGATTGAAAATATGATTTGAAATATTAGCATTGTGTTAATAAAAATAGACTAATATCTGTATTAGAATATAAAATTATTAATATTAATATTTAGCGCCGCGTCTTACTACCCGTTCGGGTTATACGCTTTATGTACTAATTACTCTAATTGATTAGGAATTGGGAAGGTTGAATTGGAGGAAGTGAAGCCGCATTTGCGTGGAGCGAGAGTGGAAAACCATTTAGGAAAAAACCTCAGTTCACCCGACCGAGATTCAAACCTCGATCTCCCCGTCCTCAACAGTCAAGCTCAACACGACAAGCGCGTTAGCTAACTATGCCACCAAGGGGGGTGAATATAAAATTGAGATATTATATACACATTTAGTTTATGCCCATATATTCCATGATATAAAAAAGGTTACCAAACCACGGTTTAAAATATACTGTCTTCAAACGTTCTTAAATAGGAATGTGCTGCCATGAATGAATGAGTTGAAAGAATATATTTTGTTGTGTTAATGTAGGTTAAATAGTTTGAAATTCACTTAAGACATCTCACAGAGACTAACATTAAATAAATATAGTGGTTTGACACAAGTTATAATAAGTATAAATAGTTTTTACTGAACTAAACTAGTTCAATGATAAGTTGGGTTGTTAGGTAAGCCAATAGTATTGTGTCGATACATATAATTTTAATTTTAATTTTTTTAATTCATAAGTTTAAAATTTGATTTGATCTCACTTCTATCAACACAATCAATCTCCTCTGTCTGAGAACATTATATTATATTGAAATCTAAGTCATTGTAGTAATTTACAAACAGTGAAACAATTTATCAACGTTATATATATATATATATATATCTATCTCTGTATATATATATATCTATCTCTGTATATATATATCTATCTCTGTATATATATACATTTATACATATATATGTATAAATATATATATNTGGATTAGGAATTGGGAAGGTTGAATTAGAGGAAGTGAACCCGCATTTGCGTGGAGGGAGAGTGGAAAACCGTTTAGGAAAAAACCCTCCCAGTTCACCCGACTTAGATTCGAACCTCGATCTCCCCGTCCTCGGAGGTTGACCAGCTCTACACGACTAGTGCGTTAGCCAACTACACCACCGAGGCAGGTATCAAAACTTGTTACTAGACTTGGCGAATTGTATGAGTGAGTTACATACCAACAAAAGTGTTAATGTGACACGTGATGAAAATTGTATCAACACAGTTTTCTTTCAATTTAGACAGCAGCATTTTAAAATTAAAATTCACAACAGGTGAATTATTGTGTTTTTAAATTATATTTGAATAACATTTTTAACCTATAATAAGAGACCAATTGCTATCAATTTGAGCACTTGGGTCCATGTTATATAGTTTTGTTTTGGAGTAAACAATAGAATTCTCCCTTAGCTCACAAGTGTAGGAAATTCCTTATTAACTAGGTAATAACCCTCTTGTTTTTAGTAGTACAAATATAATCCTCAAAGTTCCAATAAATGTTAGACTATTGATAGCGACTTCTTACACAAAGCGACAATGGTTTTTTCCAGCCACTTATGTTGAAGACTTTTTGCGGAGGCAGAACCACACTTGATAAGTCTTTGCTTGAGATTTAACTAGAGAGCCCTGGAGATACTCTAAGACTGCCAAAGCGGAACACAGCGATATAGTTGAAACTGCGTGAGGTGTAATTATTTATCATCTTTGTCTCTCAGCATTACATCTTAACACAAGGTAACTCACCAATGGAAGAGTTCGTGGATCCATCCAAGGGCTGCTCTGGTATCCTAGGAGGTCTGGAACTACCAAGAGAGCTCTTCACACTAGGTAGAGGAAAGTCGTCAATAGATAAGGGAGCTCCATCGTAGTCTGGGCGAGTTCTCGACACTACAAGAACCACCTCTGTCCGAGGTGCCTGTAAACAACCATTAGGTTTAGAATAGGCTACTTATAATACTGATAATATAATAAATAAGTGAGACATTTTCTGATCGTGGCCTGCATTGATACAAAATGATTAACATTGTTTTGAATGTCAATAATAAACTTCCATATTCTGGATTTCATAAAAGGAGAGGGCCGCTGTAATGACTGTTGAAATGTTGGCAACAATTTAATCAATTATGGAAAATGTTTTACTTCAAATACCAACCATGAAAACATTAAGAAAAAATACAAAATAGAAAGTTTAAAATTTAACCTTCCTGAACATTTGGTATTTGTATAAATTCTTAAAAGAGTAAATACATCAATAGCGGAAAAACTTAAGTGTTGCTGGAATATGCGAGGATTATAGGGACTGATTTTTGTTCGTATATATTTTCTACTCTAGATATAACCTCACAAAGAAATTTATGTCTGTTGGTGGTATGTAAATAAATATTACATTTCAAATTGTGCTACTATATAACAAATAGCACCAACAGAATTACATTTACTATGCTAGAGCAATATTAAATGGCAGATATAGAAGATATGATATTGGGAATGTATAACCAATTAGAATTATTATGTTCAGGTCTTTTCACTCTCCATTTAAACAAAACAGGTATATTTTAATACATTCATACTGGTACTGGCTTAGAAATTAGCAATTAAAAGAATTAATTTCATCAGGTTATTATTATTATTATTATTAGCATCACGTCTTACTACCTGTTCGGGTTACACGCACTTACGCTAATGTGTAGTGGTAGGGTGATTGTGAGATGAAATGAAGGACCTACAGTTTAACGTGGAATCCAGGAATCCGAACTACGGTGGAGGCCTGGCATTCCCCACATTCACAAGATGTCTTGTCAGAGGTGAAGGAAGGGTTTGGTAATCAGATCAGGTTATTATTGTTTAATAATTTCAATTCAGTTTCAGTTTAGTTATCAATTTCCAAATTAATTGCCATCTAAATTAAAAGATTTCTCCACAGTTGTGCTAATACTACAACAAGTGGGAGTTCAATGTTGAATATTTGCAGTTAAATTTTCTACTAAAAATTAAGCTCAAACTTTTTATTGTTGTACTTTTTTATCCCTTTAGGTGTATTTGTATTTTAGTTGTGAAAATTAAAAACCTCCTCCTTTAGTGAAGTGAATGGTGATCTAATAAGTGCTATATAACAATCAATGTCCTGAATATAATAACATATTCAATAATTGTATTATTATTAAACTATTTTATTTAAAAAAATATGCTTAAGGCTCTTACATGGGGAGGGCATTTTATGCGTTTGGAAATCCCGCATTTTTGAAGAAGTGGTTTTATATTTTTAAATATGGTTTTCACCAAACTGTAGGTGAAAGTTATCAACAGGTATAAAAATCTAGCTATAAAGTTTAAATTAAAAAAAAAAATCAACTACGCTTTACGCCAATATTTGTACTTCTGAGATTAAAGTAAAATACTAGAGACCTAGAACTAGTTATACTCTATCAAATATAGTCATTTTTGAATAGGGTCATAACAGAAAATTTGAAGCAAATGCGGGATTGTCTTTTAAGATTTTATATAAGTTACCAGACTTTTTTTCAAAAAACTTTAAATTTAAAATTTAAACTCTTTAACTGGTCAAAACATAACCCTACATTTTGTTGAAATCTATTTTTTTAAATGTCAAACCACTTTGTAAATAATCCGGAATTTCTAAACAGCTGCAATGCTTTCATTGTTCCCCCATGTAACACCCTTAAGCTCAAATTCAAACAGCCATTACCTTAGTTATAAGAGTTATAAATGTGATGTGTGTTGTTAATGATGGAACTAATATTTATAAATTTTTAAATCATCTGTCGATAAAATATACAAGTATTTTATGTAAGTTACCTTGAGTATGTTGAGGGCTTCCCTGTGAGTGACTCCTTTCATACTGCGGCCATTGATAGAGAGGATGCGGTCACCCTTCTGAAATCTTCCGTCCTTGTCCGCTGGACTTCCTGTTAAGACCTTGTGAACCTGATAACAACAAATTACAGATCAATTATAATAATACCATATATTTGCTTTGTTGAGATTTATCATCACTTTAACTATAATCTACATTTGCTGAGAAATTGTCATTGAATTCTTCAAGTTTCAAATAAAATTAGGACAAACTCGCAGACAAGATGGGGCAAACAAATAGGCATAAACAACTTATTCTATGTGGTAGGAATTAAGAAGGTAATTTAGAGGAAATGAACTTACTTTAAAGGGGAGTTAAGATGGGAAAACCACAATGATAAATCAAATGCGCCAACCCCCTCCTCCTCCTCCAAAAGAAGGAAAACACGATGACAACATTTTATGCAGTAATCTAAACTAGATTTAACTAAACAAATGACTAATTTTTTTTATTCACTGTGTCTTACTACCTGTTCAGGTTATACACATGTATGATCATTATTCTAATAGGGTAGGTATAAGGAAGGAAGTAATTTAGAGGTAGTCTACCCGTATTTGTGTGAAAGGAGAATAGGACCCAACCAGAATTTGAAAGCTCATCTCCTCGTCATCAGCAGGCCAGTCTAACATGAGAGTGATAAATTAGATAGTTTGCCCACTGAAGCGGTTGATTACATTTTTGTCTTTGAGAATGTCCACTGTTACTCATAAGTATTTTCAAACTAAGCTAATAAATAAAACATCTTTGCATTCCTATCATAGTGATGCATACTCAATCCTAGTACATTAGCCATGTTAGCAGTTGTATAATAAAGACGAGGATATTTTTTAAACTATTCAAAGATGTTGAGATTAGAGATAGGTTACTCGATTCCTCGAATCCTATGGTATTTGAGAGATTAGGGATTCATAAAAACAAAACGGGTATCTTAAATATATTTACGAAGACCTTGAGTTGATATAACAATTTTAGGTAATCGATAAAAGTAATTATAGATTTGTGTAGTTAGGAGGGTAACCAAATCACCAAAGAGGACCAAATTGTATTAATATAATTAATTTACTAAAATATAGTCCTTGTTGTTTATGACACAATAGATATAACAAACAAAGTAGTATTTGTTGGTGGCACCAAGCCTTAAACATATTTTTACTAAATTAAATTTTAAATATTTTCACTTTAAAATATTTTACAAAACTTATCAGGGCCATAGGCTGGAAAGAGTTGATGATGATGACTTTAAAATTATTCATTTGGTTTAATTTAATATAAGATTTGGATTCAATAAAATAATAAGGACTTCTACTCCAGTTAGGATCAATAAGATTTTTGTGTGAGAGCCTGTGAATCTACCCCTGAAATGTATGTAAGGATGTTGACAATATCAGTACTTACAGTGATTTCCTTGGCTTCATAATCTGCCCCTCCAGCCAGTGTGATGCCGATACTGCCCCCTGTCGTCTCTCTGTGGAGTACGATCACTAACACTTCATACACTGGTGTGGAGCAACCACCGTTTTCCTCTAGTACCTGGTTCGCTTCATCAATCAGGGACTGCAACTCCTACACGCCACAGATAGACAAACCATGTTAGTGCCTAGTGATAACAGTTGACAAAACCCTGTTTGACACCATGAGACGGGTCGATAAATTAATAATCATAGAGAAATTGCATCACAACTCTTTTTAACATACTTAATAGAGCCATATGAGGAAGTGGGAAGCGTGATTGAGGAGAAAACTGGTGGTAGAGACGATCTAATGAGAAGAGGATAGCAGGAAGAGTTGTTCTATAGTTGTGCACTGGAGAAGAGATGTGCCCTTGAAATATAAGGAAGTGTTGTACAGGACATACTTTGTACCCATTCTCACATATTCAGTAGAAACATGGACATTGAATGTGAGATAGACTAGGAAAGTGGCGGCCATGGGAATAAAGTTATATGAGAAAGAATGGGGTTATAAGGAGTACATGAGATAATAGAGGAAGCAAGATTGAAATGGTACAGGCATGTAATGAGGATGGAAGAAGAAAGGATGACAAAGAAGATGATGGAAATGAAGTTTGTAGGAAAAAGACTGTAAAGGAGACCAAGAAAGAGATGGGAGGACCAGATAACATAAAGTGTTCGAGTGAGAGGAGAAGACTGGAAGAAATTCTAGGAGGAAGAATGGTGGGAGGATGGAGAAAGATGGAGGCATTTTAATAATGTGAGCCAGCCACAGATTGAAAACAGTTAATGAAGATGATGAATACAGCCACATTTATTAAATGCATACTTTGATTCTGTCTAATTCATATAACTTTTTGTTTTAAGTTTATTTTGATCAAGATACTGACATACAATCTCAACCAAATTCCTAGTAATAAGTTTCTAATGTTTACCCTGAAAGGTAGTAAGTATATCTTGCTTGTTTATACTATTGTGCAACTTATATGATAGATCCATAGTTGAGACTGTCAAGGTAGGACTTCAAAATTCTACGTACAGAAAATTATGCAAGATATTGTATTTTTTGTTCCTAATAAATATAAATCAAATGTATGCTAGTAAAATTTAGATACATTTTTGATCATTCAGCCATATTTCAACACAAAATAATTCATCAGAAATAAAGATTAATCTACTCTTAGGGATCCTAAAGAAGCTTAAAATATTTTTACTAGTTGTAATTATTGCTATTGTTTTTAAAGAATTTAAATTTCATTGACTCGCTTCGGTGGCCGCATAGTCTAAGATGTCACTTTTGCAATAGACAGGAGTGTGGATGACAGGAAGATCTGGGTTCCAGTCCCGGTCGGATGTACTGAGGGTGATTTTTCATAAATGTTTTTCCATTATTTATTTCCACGTCAATGCGGGTATACTTCTTCCAATTCAACCTCTCACATACCTAGCACATTAGTATAATTAATATATAAGCATATAGCTTAAAGGGGTAGTAAGATGCGATACTAAAAAAAATGTATCTATTTATTGGAAATACCAAATGATAATAAAAAATAGTAAAAACATTTTCGAAAACACAAAAAAGTTTGTAAATAAGGAGCATTATAAAGATAATATAAGACTTGAAAAGAAAAATTGTAATTTATTGGGTCACAAAAATATGAGAATATTAAAGAAAAGTCAGGCAAATGAAACGAGTGACAATTAAGATATAATCTAGAATTGAAAATATTAGGTGGAAAAATGTTTGAACAATTTTTGCAATTAAAATATTAGATATAGTTAAAATAACACAAAACACATTAAAAATAAGTATAAATACAAAGTTAAAGAATAATTAATGGTGTTTGAACAATAAGTTAAAAATGGAGATTAATGCTTGGTAGATATTATTTTTACTAACAATTTATTCATAATAACAGTCAATATAAAAAAAATTAGAATATTATAGCATTAAAAAAACATTTTATTTTTATTGGATCATTTAGAACACTAGTGGAGTACGCAAAGTCATCTTAGGTGATATGTAAAATTCAAAAAGGGTTGAATTATACTGAAATAGAATAATATATGAAACAATAAATGATATTAAAGGAATTTTTTTATGTTGAAAACAATAAAATAATTTATGATACAAGTAAAAGACATTTTAAGTGTTATAAGAGAAATTTGGAAATCACACTTCTTAAGTTTCAATTTATATAAAATTAGGTCAAAATTTTAGTCAATTTACATGCAGTGTATTGAAGTGTTATTTCAAAGCTAACATTTAAAAAAAGTAATCAAAATATTAATAATAAGGTAATAATATAACTGGAGCACTTCATAAACTTTGTTCAGTTATGAATAAGACTGACCTGTTGAGAGATGAGGCTCGTCGAGGACGCGATGGAAGTGACACTGCCAAACTGTTCCTTCTGAAGGCTGGAAACAGACCCATATACTCCCGGGATCGGGGCGAAACTGTCGTCACTGGTCGTTGAATCCAGGGAGGACACTCTGGCGTGGTGGTTAGCCATACCATTGCTGCTGGTGATCACAGAGGAGGTCTTCGAGCCACCACCAGCTCTCCCTGTGTTGGCAAGAGCAAGTTCCGCCTTCTCGAACGCTTTTCTGATATCATTGACGCTCACAGAACGCCGGTTGGCCACATTCCTTGAGGCCACCGTTGGGATCCTACTGGTCGCTGACGGACTGATTGCTTCTTGGAGCCGTTCTCCGGTTTTTGACATTTTCTCGCCACTGTGCGGAAGAATAACTTCTGAGGAAGCACTTCGCTCGATGCTCATGGAAGGTCTTTGGTTGCCAGAGTCTTTACTTCGCCGTCGTTCTCTTAACTGCATAGCGATATTCGGATCTTTGGATGCCTTCCCCGTCAATATGGTCATCAGGTCCGCCTCTAACAATTCTTTGTTATTCTCTGCGTGGGGAGATTCTACCTGATCACTTCCGACATTTGATGATTTCCTTTGCTGAGGTTTCGGAGGTACACTAGGTGGAACTTCAGATTTCTTAACGACGAACGAATCGTCAATTTTAGTGTTAGTGATTTCAGAGAATTTATCTTGCGAAGACTTAGATTCTTCTGGTTTTGTGTCAATCTTTAAGCTTTTATTTTTCAAATCGAGCGTGAACTCTTTTGTTTCGTATCTTGGTAGATCTGTTACATCTTCACTAGATTGTCTGCGTAGTTTAGATACTTTCTTTTCACCTTCATCGCCTGTAGATTTAGCGTACTTCTTAGCGAGTTCTGTCCACCTGTCTCCAGTAATGGGTGATTCTTCCACTGTAATTCCATTGCTTATTTTGACTGGAGTTGGTATGTTGGACCTTCTTGGAGCAGGCAGAGGTACAGACTTTACCTGTATAAGTTCTTCGTACTCTACAACTGGGGTAATCATGCTATACGTGTTGGCGGTGTGCTCTTTTTCACTGGCAATCAACATACTACTATCAAACGCACCTTCTAGACTCTCAGGCTCTTGGACTTCGAAATATATTACGTTTGTCATCGCGTTTGGCGTTTCATCTAAGGACACGTTTCTGTAGTGGATAGCATCTTTGTGTGCGCTTGTGTCAATATTGTTGTCAGAGATATGGTCTATGGAGCTATCTTTGTCATACTGAAGGTAATCGGAAGCATTGTTCTCAACAATACTCAGTTTACTTGGTTCCTGTTTTTTAATTATATTCACATTGCCATCGTTATCTTCGTCAAATTTCCTCTGAATTAGAGGAGAGCCAATCTTAAAATCTTTTCCACTACTGTACCTTGCAGAAGATAGGACGTTCTTCCTATTTATGGCTTCAACACTTTGCGCTTTAAGGACACGCTTGTTGCTATCATTGGAGCTACCATTACTAGAGCAGCTCGCTTGGGACCCAGACGTCAGTGTGGACGTTGTTGAAGACGCCACTGATGCCGTCGTCTCGGAAGAAAGAGTTCTTCTCAAAGGGCGTTTTTCTCCTACGATACCGGAGGATGGCAGGTTTGCTAGTAGAGGGTGCTGGCAGTCATCCGCTCTATTCTGGCTATCGGGGAGAGGAGAAGTTGGCGGAGAGTACTCACGAGAAATGCTAGAGCGACTAGAGCTGACAGCAGAATCATTGTCACTGTCATCCTCCCCGGACCTGCCTGTATCAGATAGGTTGTTCTTACTGGTGGGTGACAGCCTGTTTGGTTTAGAGCCGTTAGTGTAGTAGTCCCCATTAGTCGGTCGTCCATTTCTGATCGTTACTGGCACTACTACGTCTTCCTTGACGTTTGTGGGCGCAGTAACCCTCAAGTCAGGAGAGCTCCCACAACTGCTTACGTATTCAAAACTCAAGTCTGACCTTGTAGGTGAGGTTATGCTCTCCAAAGACTTGGGAGGTTCCGGTAGCAAGAAAGGTATATTATAGTTGGACGGGAAGCTTCCTGTAGAATGACGAGGTGGTTTAGAAGGAGGCAGGGGTGGCGATAATTTCTGGTTGTTATTGTTGATGCCACCATCAAAGATGGGCCTCAGTTCTTCCCTGCTGGAACTAAGCGACGAAGAAACGGAAGAAGCAGAGGATGGTACTCCATATAATGTTAAGCTCTTTCTCTTAAAAGCTGGGGAATACTTGGGCAAGTTAGCGGCTGAAGATTGACTTTTCCACGGAGGAGAGCCAATCAAGTTAGAAGTTGAAGTTTTGTCCTGCGGTACAAAGCTATCCGTATTTGTAGTCCACCTATTAGTGTTTATGGTTTGCCTGGAATAAGGCCGTACATCGTTGTTAGTAGAAACTACAGGTGGTTTTGACACCAAAATGGAGTCACGACTCTTTATTTCTGGCAAATCAATGATGGGTTGGGTCATCGCAACTTCTGTCACCTTCTCAGGTATGACTAACCCTCGCAGTTTACTGATGCCACGTCTGCGCTGCTCAATTAGAGCATTGAGAGAGGCGCGCCTCATGTCCTCGGAGTTGTTCTGTTTGCTATAACCACCAACCTGGCCTATACTGTTCCTTTTACTAGTGTAAGAAGGGATTGATCCAATATCAACCAGGCTTTGAGACCGTGTGTGAAGGGTGTTATTTGGAACGGAGAAGCTGTTGGCTCTAGAAACTCCGTTATTAAGCTTCTGATTGGTATCAGGAAGTTTTACTTCTGGTTTGAGTTGCTGCTGCTGGCGGTTGGTGTTTAGCTTCCTAGGGAGTGTGCTGGAGTAGCCCAAACTGTAGGATGTGGTTGAGGAAAGAGAGGAATCTGGAGAACCGGCAGAGGAATACGCCGAAGAAGACGATGACGTGAGGTCCATGGAACTTTGTGTTCTAGAAGCAAAGTCCAGCGACCTTGGAGGCTCATTGTGTTCGATAACGGGGTGTGGGGACATGGCAGAAACATCGCTCATGCTGTTGTATACAGCGGGCGATTTTATACCAAACAAAGATGAGGGTTGTGATGAGGCGGGGGAGGAGTTTCGATAAGATGTGCTATGCTGGCCAGCCTTGTCCACGGATAGAGCTGATCTAGATATGATCTTGTTAGAACTATCGAAGGAGTCCTCGCCCATATAGAATACATTGTCCGAGCTGGTGTGCTTACTCAGTCTTTTAGGGAGTGTGGGATATAAAGCCTCAGGCACTAATGGTTCATCCTGGACGGACGAAAACATGGCTATCTTGTCCCTCACACTTTTCTCACTCTTCTCGTCCTTGCGCCAATTGGCGACCCTAGATGACGTAGTCCTTACTGTACTGGGGGTGTCATCTGTACCGGAGGAGGTAGATGTAGTAGAAAACTTTCTTTCCGGGGATGTCGGGAGGAAATCTATCGGATCTTGACGAGCGGACAGTTTCCTCGGGGGTGGACCCGAGGTTGGCAGCGGCGGGGGCGGTGGAGACTCGTCTTTTTTGACCTTCATCAACAAGGGTGTACCATTAGAAGACACGGTCGTCTTGTCCAGAGAGAGATCCATCTCTATAATGGCAGGGATTCCTACACTGAAGTGGTTGTTGGGTTCCTGGTAGTTGGGAGGAAACTCATGTCCATCTGGCGGGAGACGGGAGAAACTCGGGGGTGGGGAAAGGGAGGAAGGAGGGGGAAGAGACTTGGTGGGTGACGTTAGGGTGTCCAGGGCTAACAGCGCGTCCATAGTTCTGCGGACACCTGTAACAAGCAAACAAGCCCAGGGTGGTTAGTTACTGCGTTAATATTTACAGAGTTTTATCAACAGGTAAATAAAAGAAGGCGTTTTTGAAAAACGAACTAGTTGGCCAGCTTATAGCTTGTATTTATATTAAAAGCTTATTATTATACAATTAATCATGGATAACATTACAACATAATCGTACAAGAGAGCTAAAATAACGATTATTTTTTATTGTTCCGCTAGATTATTTGGTATATGAAGTGCTTTTCATATTTTAATATGGAGTGAAGATGTAATTTAAACAGCGCGTCTCTCTGAAAACATTAGCTGAAATATGTTTGTGGCAGATGAAAGTGTCAGCCAGGGAGATAGTGAGACATGTTTTTAGTTTCGAGCACAATGAAAGAAGGTAGAATATTACAAGAGGTGTATGCAAATAAAACAAAAGAACACCTCCTAAACAAGGACACAAACATAGACCACCTGCCGACCAACTGTTGAAAACATTTAGTAATTACTAGGAATCTTACAGCAAACATTCCATACAAGCCCCACGCACATTGAGACAGAGCAAAAAGAACCTCTTCAAAAAACAATGAGGCATCAGAAAACCCGATCGTACAAGCTCACTGAAATTTTTACTTATAGAAAATAAATGTTTCTTTTTAGCTTGATCACGATACAATAACATATAAATATCATAATCTAAATTATAGCTTTAGCCCATGTTAAAATTGCAGGGACAAAAACAATTTTAGTTTTTTTTTCCCAAATTGAATGTTTAAAGAAATCTAGAATTAAACTCGCATTAACACCCTTGCATCACTATAAAAATATCATGCTTACAAGAGTATTTTACATTTTGCAATAAGTTTAAAAAAAATTCTACCCCTACTTAAAAGTAAATGTAAAACTACCTTTTCTTCATTTTAGATATGCGAGGTAGATTTATTAAATCTAATCCCAATTATCTAAAAATTTAAATAAACAAACGTAATTATACAAAATGGCCATAGGTCACTATCGATTTTAGTATATTATCCAACACACGTTAAAAGATCTAAAATGAACAAATATTCGCTCGGGGATCAAACTCCGGCCTCCCGGTTGGTCTGTTCCACTATCACACAAAAAATGGGAACTTTTGTATTTCTGAATCTACAAATACAGTGCCTTCCTGTATCTACAAATCCATGGCCTTCTTTTAACTACAAATATATGGTCTTCCTATATCTACAAAAATATGGCCTTAGTACCACTAATTTGATTGTTGAATTTGAACTTGTTATGGCTCCTTATTTAAGAATTACGGATGAAAATGAATCATTGTGTCAGGTCAATCCTTCCAACGAAATGGAAAAACCACCCATTCTAAGCTCTGCTCTAAATAAACTCGAAACAATACAAAGGAGTAAATAATACAATAGATCTAAAAGTAGCTCAAATCTTGGGACATAATATTATTATCCACAGCCGGTCTAGGTCTAGGTGAAAATATCATTCTACGAACAGAACAGGGGGCGGGGGTTAATTGAGTGCCTAACAAGTACAGCGTTTTATCAACACCATCATAAAACTAACCAAAGGAAAAATTACTTATATCACAGGCTTTGTAAAATTGTGTTTGTAGTAAAAAAAAAAAAAATGGAGAGGGGGATTTTTTTTTTCAAGGGAACGAGCTAGTCGAGAGAGAAAGAAAGCAGAGTTGAAAAAGGTTAACGAGGTAGTCTCCTGACTGTATCGAGAGAGTTGGTTGTCAAGCAACGTTTTTTTTTATAGTTATTATTCTTTGAGATTCGCTCTGTGTCAAGCGAGATCTGATAGAGACAAGCTGTCAAGGAAAGCGTTTCAAGGTCTGGCAAGACTCGCATACAATATGGACCACACAGACATTCCGTACACATGTACACACAGTTCGCCCTGATAGATAGAAAGCAGTAATACCAGGAATACCCTATTTTACATAAATCATTGTGAGACTGAGCAAGGAAATTATTTATAATATGAAATAATACATTGCGTAAAATGTATTAGCCTAATGCAGCGCAATCATTTTTGCTCCGCAAGAAAAGCGTGCTACTACTTTTCAGGATAAACGGAGCGTACCTACATTCACGACAGAATGTTTTGGAATAATCATATAAAATAAATCAAAGCAGTATTTTTATAGACTTCTTTCGAGAAGAGATTGCCAATCTATGTATTTACCAAGTTGACATGTCTGAAAATGTAATTTCCTCCTCTGTTTGATACCAGAAGATAATTATTCTTCAATTTCAGTTGCGTCACAGAATGTGGCTACGTCTAGAAGTGATCAAACAATAAAGGATTTGTAGTGCTATCGGCAATACAGTCATGTCCTTCAGTTATTGTTCGACCCGAGAGTAATATGCTCGAGATAATAATTCTCCCAACTTTCAGCAATGACAAGTTGTCACTCACTTGAAATACATGTCTATACACCTGAAAGCTAAAGTGGAGTATGTCTATTATGATTAAATTTGTTTTATTAGAACGTTTTAGTACCAAAGCTATAAACTGCTTTCCCGAACAAGCGAGTATACGGACTTATTTTTAGGCATCAGGCTCGTCTTAAAAAGGTTTTATAATGGCGAGATCAAGGTTCGAGTCTCGGTTTGATGTATTGCATTTTTTGCCCCTAAAATAGTTCCTCACGCCTCCACACAAATGCGGTAAAGTTCAATTTATATTATACCTAGCTCAACTTCACGTCATTATTCCATTAGTGTAATTAAAAATGTGAAACGCGTATAGCCCGCACGGTTTGAAATACGCGAAAGGGATGAAAACAAAAACGATAACAGGGTATCCAGCCAAACTATATATGCAAATAGATATTAATTATATTACAAACATTATTTTATTAAGATCACAAGTGAATGTAATAATATGTTTGGACATATACACATTCTGAAATTGTGTCACTCTAAAAAGGGATTTAGGATTTCAGCCTAAAGCGATGGACTATTTGGTAGTGCTATTGAAGTTAGATAGTGAGGACATCTTGGGTCGTTTTAAGATGGTTTTACAACAGCCAAGTTTTTAACTATCATGAAAAATATCCATTTTTTAGTTTCTTCTTTATGTAACGCACTCAAGTTCTCGCGCATGCGCATATCCATGACTCAACTGGCTAAATACGCGTGGTAGACACGTGGAAAGAGACGTTAAACTTAATTGTTTACAATGAGAATTGAGATTAGTATGCTCAACAGAGATAAGTGTGTTATAAGAGATTTCACGATTTGTATTAACTGGAAGAAAAATGTTATTTTGAATATTGTTACAAAATGATTTTTTTTTGAGAATATGTAAACATTCCAGAAATTTGATTTTAAAAAAATCCCTGACTTTTCCATGAACAAGCAAATTCCCTGACATTTACCTTTTTTCCAGATCGCTGGACACCCTGGATAATAAACATAAACTTCGATAACCTTAAAACCCTTTAAAATACTATACATTTTAAAACAAATCAATAGCAATACAAAATTAACAATACATTTACAACAGTTGTGAACATTATGATTCGCGCATGCGCGAACGCTAAAATATAAAGTTACCAAAGTTGATATTTGCTCATACTTGTATCACATAGAACGATTCAGGTGTGGACTTTGTTGGACGCGGCGCTACAAAGTTGTGCAGCTGCGGCAAAGTTTTTATGGTTCAAATTACAATAAATAATTAAATGACAATCTAACATTGTAAAAAATACCCCACTAAAAAAAAGATACGAGTCCACATAAAAACTAAAACTAAAATCTCAGTGTGAGGGGAGGGGGACTTTAAGAAATGAATCTATTGCTTCACTCGGTTTTGATTATTTCTTAGCCTGGGTTTATATTAATGCATAATGCATAGATAATATTAAAGAGTGTATATCGTAAAGTGCATAATCCACAAGAAAAACGCACCGGCTTATAATGAAACGTAGTGTATAAAGTCTCATTTAAATCAATTGTCTTTTATTTATAGAAAATGGCCTAACATCTTTTCACTTCTAGATAATGTCTCTAAAAATACTTCAATAAAGGGTTCATTCGAAAAACAACAATTAAACTGTATCTTTTGAACCTTCAATTTAACTATATTTAAGTTTTGTGTGTACTATCAAATTGTATAGGTTCTGATTTTATTATTTATTTATATTTGAGGTATTTAACGTGCTCTCTTTGAACTGACTGATTATATTAGCGCACACATTATAAACTTAAATCTAGAACAAACACAACAACAAGACCCCGGCCGTTAGTTCATCACGAAAGAGGAAACCCCCACATTTCCCCAATGATACTTTTTTTTTGACATGCCAGGAATCGAACCCAGGACCCTTACTTAGCCCAATAGACAAACACGCTTCTGACTGAGCTAAGGTATCGGAGGAATGTATTATTGTCATTAATAGTATAGTATACCTACTTCTCAATGGCATGTCATATTTCTCCTTTTATTTTCAATCATAGAAATTATTGACAAGCATAGTCATTTACGCTAAAATAGATAAAATTCGTGAATAGCAAACAAGTATGGCTACCATAAGGCATTATAAACATGACAATCTACACAGAAATCAATTATTTTCGTCTGCTTGTATACTGGCGTTTAATTGGCTATATCCTCTCCTCGCATTCTCATTGGCTGATAGGTTACACGTTCAAAGATTACCTATACTACAATTCATGTATAACGTATAAGAAGCTAAATGTGAATCAACTTTATGCATTGTACACTAATCACTAATATCGATTATAAACACTACCATTGAAAATAATATAACAATGGTAACAATAATAATACTTGGCAACGCATATTACTATCTGTTCGGGTTGTGCACTTATGCACTAATTACACCAATGAGTTGGGGATTGGGAAGGTTGAATATAGATGAAGTGAATCCGCATTTGCATGGAGGGAGAATGGAAAACCATTTAGGAAAAGTCCCCCACAATTCACCCGAGCAAGATTCGAACCTCGATCTCTTCGTCATCGGCATTCTAGCTCAACACGAAACTAGCGCGTTAGCTAATTATGTCTCCGAGGCGGGTTGTAATTAGTAGAAAGGTGTATAAACCGAGCGGGTAGTAAGACGTGGTGCTAAAAACAAACTTCTCGCGCACTATGTGTTAGATGTTATGCATGAATATAAATTAAGCCCTAGCTATACTTTCTTTGCCTTATTAACATCAGTTATTAAGAGGAATGTTAAATGTTCCGCCTCGCTTCGCTGGTTGCATACTTCAAGGCGTCACTCAGCAAAAGACAGAATTACCGAAAACGGGGAGATAAGGTTTGGACTTTCGGTCAGTTGTACTAAGAGTGTTTTTTCCTAAACTGTATCCTATTCTCCCTCCACGAAAATTGGGGTAGTAATTTCTACTTTCCCCATTCTTATCCTATTTGTGTAAATATGCGCAAAGCCCGAACGGGGTGGTAAGGAAGAAAAGATCAGATGAAAGGAGTCAATCAACAAGTACGACCAAATCAAAACGAAGTAATAATACCATAGTAAGACATACCCCCTTCCTCCATTTTCAAAATATTCAACACATTGTAATTAGGTAGTGTTGCTTATATCCCCGCCAGATGGCAGCACAGAAACAGTAGTCCCCCATGCTGCAGTGTGATATAGAATGAACACGCCCCACAGAAACCTGCTGGCTCAGACGCACAAACACAACACCCACCAAATAAGGTACTTGCCATAAAAGGATTGTTGTGTCTTTACTCAAACCCTTCACCCTTCCCCCTCAAACCGACCAACAAGTTCCCCTCGTTTACTCTCCTTGTAACCCAGTCATTTCGTCTACCAAGGTCCCCCTACCCCCTCGCTCTTATGTTAATTCTTCACCGTCGAACGCATGCTAGCTTCTCTACACAACCACATTGGGGCAAGAGGTTTTATTAATTCATTTATCATCGTCCACTACGACGCTGTCTATTCAAGTTGGGATGTTCCTTGTTTATCTGTCTCGCTTTGGGGTGCCAACCATTTACATCAAATTAGTATTATTTTTATATCCAAGGGTGTGTTTAGTGTAGACAGGTTCACAAAGTATGGAACTAGGTCTGACTTTAAACACATAAGAATATCATTGGGAACGGGAAGGAGATAAAACTACATAAACGCCAACCAATGAGAAGACAATTATCAAAAATGGAATCTCCTGATTGTTAGACAACTTAGCACACTGGAAGTTCCTCGAAGATTAGCAACAAACTCAGTGTACGTATACAATGCTAGTCCCTAGCTGGTAGGCAATGAAATGCAACGATACCTTCCGGTTGCTAGGCAATGAAATACAACGATACCTTCCGGTTGCTAGGCAATGAAATACAACGATACCTTCTGGTTGCTAGGCAATGAAATACAACGATACCTTCTGGTTGCTAGTAAAGAAAAAAGAAGCACGTATACAGTGCTAGGCTATACAATGCACAAAAACATACTTTTGGTCCTGGCTTCTAGGCAATAAAATGCGAGTTTATACTACTAGCCCCTGGTGGCTGGGCAACACGATGCGCATAAACAGTTAGCCCCTGGTTTCAAGGCAACTAAATTCGCCTAGGCCACAGACAATTCCTTCTCTGTGGCCTAGGCACACAGTTAGCCCCCGACTGCTAGACAAAACAATGCACGTGTACACAGCTAGTCCCTAGCTGCAAAGCAAAGCAATACTGATAGCTTCTGGTCGCTAGGTAAAACAATGAGAGTCACAATTTGCCCCTGGTTGCTAGACGACTAATACAACGTGCAAGTACTCCTGGTCAAAGTGCCTATCAGGTCGTGGGTACATGTAAACATGAGCGAATAGATGTATTACTTTCTGCTCTGATTTGCATAACTGGAGCGGTAGCTTAAACAGATATATATCGTCGCTTCCAATAAAACACAAACATAAGATTAATAAGAATAGTTATTTGTAGAATGATCTATTGGCAAGGTTAGGTGAAAGATTAGCATGCTCGACTGAATATCATATTCAATTCTGAACTACGAGAATGGTTTTCTATAGTCTGAAATTCATTACAATTCATACTCATCCTTTTTATAGTATAAAGTCAATATCACCCAAATATGGGAATTAGAGCACAATAATTTTTTTTAATCCTAACCTTCTTCCACAAAACATGGCTAATAAAACACAGTTTTCTTTAGTTATGACTAATGTATACAGACGTAGCATAATGATACGTTGTTCAAATATTTATTGTTTTGTCTGAACACGCAGTACAAGTAATTTGATTCGTAATATATTAGAATTCTGGTTTCGGGGAGGCAGTGGTTCGAATCTCGGCCGAGCGCAACCAAAGGTAGTTTTCCACGTGTTAATTATGACTGTGGTTTTATTATAATTTCTTCCCAAAAATGCGGGTGCACTTAGTCTAAAAGATCAGTTGGTAAACCATGTTACAGAGTTATGTTGAAACTAATGAGGATATAGCTGGGTTCTTCAGTGGTGTTGAACTCGGAGCCTGTAAATGAGCATTCTATTGGTACTTCAGCAGCGAAATATAAGGTAAGTCTATCATTCACGGATTACACTATGACTATCTTTTAAGCTACGGTAGAATGGAATAATCCAGGGTAGACGAAAGGTACATTTGTGTACCGGTGATGGGCTGGCCGCATCCATATTTCTATCCATCTAACAACTAGGGTGACCAGATTTAAACTCAAATCTAAAGAGGTATTTCTCCCCCAATATCTGTCCACGTTCATTATAAGCGTTGAATTGCTTTGGATATTTAGATATTAGAGATTGATAGAATCCGTCATTTTACGAATCCGAATCTTCATTTAAACTATGAATACCGAATACTAGAACATAATATGGTAGACATAAGTGGTTTACCTCTTTAGTTGTTATAAAAAATATACATGGTAGCTAAAAGTTAACTTTTTTACTGTGTTATATTTTCTATTTTTTATAACCGAGTCTTATTATTTGTTCAGGTTATATGCATATACAATAATTACTCTAGTGGGGTAGAAACGAGGAAGGAAGAATTTTAGAGTTAATATACCAGCATTTGAGTGGAAGAGTAGTGGGAAACCATTTATGAAAAATCACCTGAATACAATGGTTTAGTCGTTTTCTGGAACTACTTATCTATTATATCTAAGGGGAATGCCAGGCCTCCACCGTGGTTCGGATTCGACGTTAAACTGTCGGCCCTTCATTTCATCTCACACCCTACCATTACACATTAGCGTAAGTGCGTATAACCCGAACGGGTAGTAAGACGTGGTGCTAATAATAATAATAATAATATTATTATTATTATTATTATTATTATTATTATTATTATTATATCTAAGGTTTTAACCCCTTTCGCTCTTCACTTACAACAGCACTTTGTCATGTCAATAAGAAAGAGAAGAAATAAAACTACGAAGCTTCTTATCTCAAGGTAAAGTTTTTCTATTAATAAAACTCAACAATAGGGTTGTTAGTGAAAAAGAACACTGTTAGAATCTTTAGATTATATTTTGGCATGAACCATATTTTAAAATAACTCATCTTGGAAACAATATCGCGTTTGAGCTGAACGTCTGCGTGGGAATTTCTCGCTTACCGAGGCGGCCCTCTTGATAACTAAATGTTTCGCGCTCAAACTATTTTACACCGCCCATGTGAGGATTACCATCACACGAAATATGTTCGTGTCAACTTAACTAAACAGTTGGGCAGTCATATATTTTAACCAGTCACAAAATAAAAATAAAATATTTAAAAACGTTCCCTCTCCAAAGCATTGACGAAACATAACAAGGGGAACAAGCAGGATGAGTTTTTGAAAAGGGCTGTCTGTCTGTCTGTTCATGAAAGCCCCTCCACTCGCCACACCTACCCGGGGCACGAATTAAAAATGAAGAACTATAAACGACGAGTAAATTAATGAAGGAGCCCGGGCGCTAACGCTAAGAACGGACCTCCCTCCCTAACAATTGTAGGGACAATCAGATAACACAGCCCAGTATGTGACCCTCATACTTGCTCTGTCATCCTCTGAAACTGTTGCGCGGACAATGAGAGGAGGGAGATAAAAGTGACACAAAGAAGAGAGAGAGGACAGGAAGAGACAAACACGGCAGCTCGTAGCTTTCATCGAGAGTGGCAGGAGCTGGATGGTCTCAATACCACACATTGTTATAGGTCTGGGGGGATTGAGGGGGCGGAGCACTAATATGCTTTTTTTAGGCTGAGATCAAAGGGAACGCAAGTTGATGCCTTTATTTTTGCGGTATTTATAAACAATTTTTTTTAAACAATACATAAAATATTGTTTCAGTATATATAGGTTAAGTTTATTTTCTCGACAGTTCTTGAATATTTCCTTCGAGGAATTTGATAAGAACTTTTTCTTCACGTATATAAAGTTTCTCATTAAATGCCAATATGCTCGTTACAAATAAGAACTGTGGACTGTTAAACTATGTGTTAAAAATTAAACTAAACGTATCTAATAGAGCAATATTTTTTATGACAATTTTTTTTTTTTACTGTAAAAGCCTTAACTGGCATTTACTTCTATCGCACGTTAAGAAGTGGTTTAATATTTCAAAATATGGTTTGTGCTACAATTGAGTTGAAATGTCCCTCTAAGGTTTAAACCCTCACCTTTAAAGTCTCCTAGTTAACAAAAATAATAAAAAAGGCGCAATTTTAATGACCAGAGTAAATGGTAAGAAACATATTTTTAGCCTTTCACAAACATTGGGGATTGTTTTGGTGATTTTTTAATATTAAAAACTGCCATCCCCATTAGAAATACCGCAGTGTGATATCTCCCTTCACGTAGGCAGCGTCCTTAAATCTTGTTAAGGTCTTACCGTTAACAAGCAATAGAGGGCCTTAATCGAAACACGGTCAAATAAAAACAGTTGGAAAAAGAGACTTGGGGCAGTAAAAGAAAATAAGAACACAAGAAATTGAGAGAATGCAGCCTGTGGAAATGTTGGGAGGAAAAAGAGATACAAGTTTCGAAAGTTAAAGGTCCCATTGTGTGGTGTCGATGAGAGAGAGATCCAGTAAAAAGTCCCAACAGGTATGTAAGAAGTTTTTAAGTCAAGTCTAATGAGACAAGGTTGTCTTGAAGGTCGTTTGCTTGTAGACGATGTCAGCCCACAAGATAGCGGGATCAGCGATTGTGCTGCCACTGCGGCACCTCATTACACTATATTACAGCAGTATTCAACAACAGCAGTTAAGGTAGGTAATAATCCATCTTGCCAGGTTTGCACACAAGAGCATCGATAAGAATCTTTTGCGATTAGTTTTAACATAAATTTACTAACACCTTATGCAAAGAGGAAGAGGGCGTGGGAGGTAAGGGGGAACTGCACATCTCTCTTAATGCACTAGGATGGTGTGGAGATCCTGACCGTTTGAGATAAGAGTAGAGCAAAATAGCAAAATGTCCTTGCAGCCAATCCTGCCTATTGGGTCGAATTAAAGAGCACAGTTTTTGCGGCTAATTCTTTCTCTTGTGTCAAATTCAAGCACAAAGTCATTGCGGCCAATCCTGCCTCTAGTCAGTGTCCATGTGGTCAACTCAGGCGACTGAGGGATCAAGGCTAGAATGTCGAGTAAGAACTTCAATGCGCCAGATTGTCCCAGTTTTGTTGGAAGCAGGTGGTAGCGGAGGAAAACGACACGCCATGCAGGGCAGGTGTTGGAACATGAGAACTGCTACCCCCGCACAATCGCTCCGGAATGACGCACTAGCGCCCCAGTCTAGTCAACTTGGGTGCCAGAACATGCTACTCCTCTTCTTACATAAAGAGTGGTGGAAGTGTAGGGAACGCGAGTTAATGGTAGTATTTTCGAGATTTTTATATCAAAACATTTTACTGGCTGAAATAAATAAAATAATTCTTCAGTAGAAACAGAGAGCTTAATTTTCTTCACAAAGTGATATCAACAGTTTTTAAATATCTGTCAAGGGTGTCCTGGAATTTAATTAGGCTAGTAGTGTAGGGATGAGTTAGGTGAAATTCAAGGGCAGTGTAACCTTTGTCTACCCTGTAAGGTAGCAGGCTTATCTTGCATTATTCAACTATGGTATAGATTATAAGAGTGACCAAGTGTAAGAAAAATGAAACAAATTAAATCGTGAAAAGAGATTAATAATCTCGTCAATTGCACCAGTGAGCACGCGGGCTAAGGTATAAAACCTAGTTTGATCTGGTTTTCCAATGAAAAGGAGATTGGGGTTAGAATCCAAGCCGGATATATTGAGGCAGGTTTTTCCCTGGATAGTTTTTCACTCTCCCACCAAGAAAATAGGGATATGATTGCTCTAGATTCTAATTTTCACATCCCTGTCTTATTAATGTAAACGTGTGGGTAGTTCAGATGGGCGGTAAGAGCGTATCATTATCGACGTTGACATTTTAAGATCACGAGATCTAGTAGGCGCGAATTATTGTGCCTTGTGTAGGTCACGGTTCCCTTCCGGGCCTGGTAAACTTGGGATATTTCCTATACTCCCTCCACAACGTGGTTTTACTTAGCCTATCAACGAGAATGCTGGTGCATTCTCTTACAAGCAGGCCTATTCATATTTATTTAATTAGTTTAAGTCATAGCCAGCATACTAGAGCTCAATCGTTATTTTGAAAGCGTAATAGGGTGCTGCCAACTTAAACGGGCCTTGAAATGATAAAATTTTACTATATTAATATTATTATTTTATAGGTATTACAAATATATATCAAAAGTGATGGCTGCAGATAATACAACTTGACGTATGAACACGTGAGAGTAGGTCTAGAAACGTATCTAGCTGTCGGCCCTTCCTTTAAAAATTGGACCGTAGCCTGAAGGTGGAGCCTTGGAAGAAAAACCGTGCGCAGTGAAGTGGAATGTCAGCAGGTCAACTGGAAGTAATCCTTGACACGCCTTAAGTATCATGGTTTCCTTTATTGATTTGAGACTGCGGATATCCGCCTGTCTGAACAGTGGAAAACACAGCCACGTCGACCCCACAACTAATACATTTTTTTTAAAAGATACGTGATACTTTAATCAGCTTAAAAAATCCCATTTTTTTAATATAAGAGTGACATTTAAAAAAAAAATCTCTAGATGTAATGTCAAGCCCCCCCGCCCCCCTCACACACACACACACACATCGCATTATTAAAGTCCAACACAATAGCTAAGTCGGTAGCTTGTCTCTCTGAGTTAAGAGTCTCGAGTTTGATTCCTGGCATGGCTTAAAAATATATCATAAGAGAAATATGGGCTTTACCATTTCATTATGATGAATTAACGGCCGGGGGCTGGCTGTTGTGTCTGTTAGAGATTTAAGTTAGTTTATAAGTCATGTGCTGATATAATCAGTCGGCTTAGAAAGTTCTGTTGAATTCCTCAAACAAATAAAAATTAAAAACTTGATACAAAATATCAAGGCGGTTGCATTTTTATAAACATTAAAATGTACGTGGATTTATCTTTAAGAGAGCATTAAATATATGACACGATGCGAACATTATTTTCTTTTATAATTTATTTGATCAATAATAAAGTTAAACGCGGTTCTGTGCTTCGAGTCTCGGTGGAGTTTCGCATATGTTTATAAATAAAGCAGGAATGAAGGTTACGGGAAGTGTATTATCTCAAAACCACGATTATCTGTGCGCACAGGGAATGAGAAGTTAAAATTTAAAAAAACACGAAACAATATCAAAGTTCATTATTATTAATAAGCAAATAGGCTAGCAGATTTAAAAATGGCTCACTATTCAAATCAGAAACCCTTCAGCAAACATTTAAGTTTAAGCTACAGTTAAATTATTGCTATTGGAAGAACTTTATTTGACAGCTTAAAAAGTTACAAGCTATATTATCACGTATTCATACGTCAAGTCGTGTTATCTATTGATATCAATTTTGATAAATAATATCAATGGCTAGAAAATACAAATAAAATAGTAAAATTAAGTTATATCCATTTTGGCTGCAAAAAAGATTTATTTTTTCTATAAGAACCTTCCTATAAAAATTGGACTGTAATTCGCTGTGCTAAGTGCTGACGTCGTATTATGACCTCGACTATTGGTCAGGAAAGAGATAGGATCTGACTCGATTCCTTCAAAAGTCAACCAAAACAGTAGATAACAGTAGATAACCAATTTACAATCACAGCATCGATTCCATTCGTAAAAATGATCGCGGATATTTGAAACACTTGTCAAAATAATGCCGTGTCAAACGACGGCCTTGAAACGTGTATTTCACCATGTGCGCAGTCCTATATTTAATATCGGCCAGATGGTCTGCATTTGGTGACATGTGACGTTATCTGGAGGGAACGTAAGAGGCGAAAACCAGGAACTCGCAAACAAAGCATGCTGATAACACTTCTCATAGGTGCTGGAAGGCGACGGATGTGTGTGTATATGTGTGTGTGTGTGTGTGTCGTGCGTGACAGTGAAACTGCGACGATCGGCCCCATGAACGACCTCCAAAGTAGCAGAAGCCAAAGTTGAATATCACATTTTATTTTAAATCATTATAGACTAAAACTATTATTTGAAGACCTCGCCAACTTTGATTTATTCAAATACTAGTGAAATAATATTATAATGAGCAGCTGTTTTTAATATAGCTATATTTGGCAGTATTTTTTGTTGTTGTGTCTTACTACCTATCCGAGTTATATGCATATGTACTAATTACGCAAAGTGTTGGGAATGAGGAAATTTGAATTTAGAGGTAGTGTACCCGAATTTGCTTACAGGGAGAGTGGGAAACTATTTAGGGAAAATAACACTTAGTACACACGACCGAGATTTAAACCCCAATCTTCCCGTCATCGGGAGTCTTGTCTATTGCGAGAGTGACGCCTTGGAATAGCGGTTTCCAAACTGTGCTCTGTGGAGCCCTTAGACTCCGCCACAGTTAGCTCGGGCTCTGTGAGACAATTTTAGAATATTTTTTATTTGTGTTCCACAAAATAAAATAGCATCGTTAACAATTTGGATTGCCCATTTTCTCAATCCTAAATAAAGGCCATTTGACAATGGTGCAGCTAGGACATGCGATATTTTCCATTTGTTTTATAATTAAATATTTGCAAATGTAAACTGACGTTCATAATATTTGGGTATTTATCCAGGTGGAAGGGCTCCAAGTTTGGGAGCCCCTGCACAAGACCATTCGACCAACGAAGCGAGCGAGTGTTTTAATTTCTTTTAAATCTGTAAAAATATGGACCTTGACTCTCGCTATCTCCTTCCCCACACCCCACCTCCTTTTCCTCCTCTTAAGATCATGAGCATATTTTGGGGAAGGTGGGAAGGGGAAGTACCAAGACCAACAAGAGAGTAAGAGAAGGCGTTGGCAGTATATTTTGTCTTATATGTGACCTTGTATATGAAAGTTTAAATTGCTACCTATACGAAATAAAAGATAAACTTACTAAACAAATGAGTAACGAAAATAAGCCTTTCAAACTTTTCTATATTTTGTACAGAATGCGTGTCAGTAAACTTTTCCATCAATAGACTAAGTTTTCAAAATTTCCCGCATATTTGATCCACGAAAAGGTGCATTTTTCTACAACAGAGCTTTCCAAAATATAGCACACAGCAAAGTACCTCATAGTTATACCATTAGCTGAACTGAACGACAGCAGGAATTCTGAGATTCCAGTCGTTGGTGACAGTTCGCAAAGCGCGAACAATTTTGGGACAAAGTACATGAACATGTACAAATTATTTAATATCAAAGGACGACTTCATAACTCAAGTGGCTGGAAAATAAATGTTGTTCCAATACAATCTAGGATCCATAATACTTATTTTAAAGATAGACAATGAATCCAGGTCATTATATACAACACTAATGCTCTGTGAAGTAATTATGACCCATTAACTGATTACTTCGTTTGACTAAAGATGTAAACATGATCTAAAATATACGTGCATTTAAAAAACCTATATATAAGTTTGATTCCCAGGTAGATAGATACAATAGGATTTTGGTGGGGAAACAAACTTAGAAAATACAAACAATTTTTTTTTGCTGTCAACAATGATAGCATATAAGTATTTTATTAGTGTTATTTTATAAGGAATGATACTATCTATAAAAATTGACAGTTGTAGATCACATATCCTGATGTATAAACACGTTAAAGTAGATCTAGTAGCTTATCAACTGTCAGATAAGAGTATTCCTTTGAAAATTTAATTGTACTTTTTTCAAAAGCAGATCTTACAAGTATTACTTTAAGTTAATTTAGGACAAATGGACATTTTCAAAGCGGAATAATTCTGTTAAAAGCGTCTATTTTCACCAGCCCATCATAGAATGTTCAGTCTTCTGCCCTTTACGTCATAGGATTCCATGTCCTGGCTGATCGTGAGCACTAACTATTTTTCCCTTCAACAAAATACACATTTGATTCTAATGCATTTAACCTACACAATAATTTCTTTAGAAACAAGGCAAGGCTATTGCTATTGTTTAAGAAAGTAAAGAATGGTATGGAAAATTACTTACATTATTATTACTATATTGTTAGGTCAAAGTGTGACGTTGACGTTAATATATTTTTTTTATTACGGTGTCTAACTACCTCGTCAGGCTATACGAATGTATGATCATTACTCTAATAGGGAAGGATGAGGAAGGAAGCATTTTAGAGGTAATCTACCCACATTTGCGTGGAAGAAGATTGGGAAACCATTTAGGTGAAACTACCTTCAGTACACCCAACCGGGATTGAACCCTGATCTCCCCATCATCGGCAGTCTAGTTTATTGCGAGAGTGACGCCTTATATCAAGCGTTTGACGTTAGTTAACATCTCTTTGCGTGCCTAGTTACTTTAGTAAGTTTTAGTGTCACTGTCAAAGACTTTATACCAACTAATCCGAGGGAACAGCATAAAGATTGCAAATAAAGATTTCATTTTTCAAATGTGTTCTAAGAAATCGTCAACAACATTTGATTTTAATTTTTAAGTTAAAATTGTATTTATGTTTTGTAGGAAAGTAGCTGTGATTTTTGGAAACTGACAATTCATAGTTCTAAAACAAATATTGCTCGAAACTTTCCACGTTATTTTCAAGTTTCAAACCCTTCAACCTTTTCATGAAAGTTTTTTTTTTTTGCCTAAACCTTTAATTTCAATAAACGTGTGAAAACCCCTTGTGTATCAATACAGATATTGTGGAAAGTCACTGATAATATTTTTTCAGTAATATAACTGCTAATTTCCGAGGGAACGGTGTTTTCCCCATAAAATATAAAATGTTAAAATAATTCGAGCATGGTAGCACACAGTCTTAATACCCGGCCGGAATATATCCATTTTTAAACTACGTTGATACGGTAGGAATGATATAGGTCAAGTTTAGAGGATAAAGAAAGCGAGCCGCTATTTTGAATATACTACCCTCAGTACATCAGAACGGGATTTCGAATCCCGACCTCCCAGTCACCTTAAAACCAGACTAGACGAGCCCGACATTTAGTCCCCATGCCTCCTGGTGCAGGAAGGAGGAAATTTACTAACAACCACCCGGATAGAGGGTAATAGGTCTTAATGTGTTTTTAAAAAAAAGCAATGATACACATCAGGTCTCGAACCTCATACCTGGAACAGAGTCAAGAAAGCTATAGCGCACTCCTTTCGGTTTCAGATTTAAGAGGGATGTATGTCCTATATAATACAGATGCGTTGTAGGCGTTTAGAAATATAGCATTCTTAAGAAGTTGTTTGATATATTTTTAATATTATTATTATTATTAGCACCGCGTCTTACTACCTGTTCGGGTTATACGCACTTACGCTAATGTGTAATGGTTGGGTGATAGTGAGATGAAATGAAGGACCTACAGTTTAACGTGGAATCCGAACCACGGTGGAGGCCTGGCATTCCCCACATTCACAAGATGTCTTGTCAGAGGTGAAGGAAAGGTTTGGTAATCAGATAAATCTGTGCCGGGACCGAGGATTGAACCCCGGCCGCCAGCACAGAAGTCTGACACCATCTTTTTAATAACTTATTGTTTTCAACCAAATGTAATTTTAAAAGATGTATGCAAACATTTGTACTCCTAAGATTAAAGCTAAAGGACTGGTCAGAACATTTGCTTGAAAACGATAGTAAATAATATTAAACAACTTTATAAATAATCCGGAATGTCTAAACGTCTGCAAAGATTCTCAGTGATACCCCATGCAGCCCTCTTGAGTTAAGAGGGTTTGGAATAACTCCTGCATAATCCTCCGCGAAATTGGGGAGTAGTTTCTTCTCTCTGAATAAAAAGCAAATAAATGTCCTTCGTCCACGTTGTGTTCGATACAGCCAAGGAGGCGTAGACGAAAAAATGGCCAGAATCGTGATTGTGGGAAGGAATCTTTTAATTGGGTTGACTGAAATAACGAGGAAACTTCCGATATTAAACAAAGATTTAGCGATACATGACTTGGAGATGGGGGAGAAACAAACGTAGATCGACAAAATGGAGTTAAAGAATAAGGTTTATGCTGTGTCCCGCAACTAGTCCCACTCCAAATAAGGGCCAATTTCCAAATGCTATACTCTGAAATTGAGTAGTTGTAAAAGGTTTATAAAATAAGAATCCAACCGAAATGTATGTTGGTTCATCTTAAAGTCAGCGGGCCACACAACATGAATGTTTGGGCCAAAAGTTTGACATACCTGATCCAGATCTTAACTCAGGTTCCCTTCCACTCCATTTTAATTGCGTCCAAATGTTTTAGAGCGAATATACGGAACAATGAAAACATTTTAAGTTATGTCAATGTCAAAGGAACTTATTCTTTCCTCTGATAAGGAAGGTTCGGATAACTCCAAACGCGAGAAAGCCGGTGGCAGGTCTATCAGGTCAGAACAGTAAACTGTATCTACTAATAATAGTTGTGTGATATCTATCCTCTCCGAAGTGTCAGATGAATGTTCACTCTCGGACCTAGGGAGCACGGGTCGAACTATCAGATGGGTGAGAGGACTTTACACCGGCCTGATCATCCTCATAATATGTCAGTGTGGAGGGTACGTTGACTTAGGTCCATTGTCAATATTATTATCATCGGGGCAACCAAACAAGACTGCTCGTGCTACAAAATATGCATGGCACACACTGACCTACAATAGGTTCAGTCAAACATCGGGATTAACGACGCACGAAATATTATTTATTTTTGTCACCGCATATTACTACCAGGGCCTAATTTTGAGCCTGGGCGAACCTTGATTTAAGCACCCTCTTCTCTTTAAAGTCACATAAATTTGAAAGGAACTCTATATATGTTGGATGAATTTCTTATGTTCATACCCACTGGTTCTAACAGGGACATAAGTCGCAATAAACAGCAAAAAAAAATAAAAAAATGAGTACAATATTAAATATATCTGAGCAATATAAGAATTTTTAAGACAACATCGGTGGCATGGCGCCCCCTAGACCCCAGCGCCCGCGTCGCTCGTGCCTTGGGGCCGTTAGGGTTACACGTGTATGTACTAATTAGGCTAAATGTGCTAGGGATGATGACGTGTATTCATATTTGCGTGGAGAGAGAGTGAAAAAGTATTTAGGTAGGCCCACCATAATTGTACCCTAGCAATATTCGAACCCATACATCACCGTCATCGTTATTATACTGTAGTCTATTGCGGAAGTGACACCTTGGACCAAAAAGTATATACCATTGTGTCTTACCATTTATTTTCCATTTCTATAGAACAATAATTTCGGAGAGTATCTTGTTTTTGGATTAGAGATATCTGATTTATTTTGTATAATTCTTTCGTCATATGTGACTAGTGTTTATTTCTTGAGACAGGTTAAAGGCGTGGCTTGTGAATCACTACAGGTATCGATACAGTTCCCTTCTTAATGACCGGAAGTTACGGGTCGAAACCATATTGAGGGCGTTGTGCCTAAAAACAAACCCAAACAGGAAATAGAGCCTCAATCTTGAAGACGTTGACCATCAAACAACATCGAATTCACTTCAAACTTGTCAGAACACTTTGTCCTAAGACGAGTCGATGAACTTGCCAGGTTTTATTGAACAAGATGATTAAACCGCATGTCTGGATCTCTATCTACTTACTGCGTCATGCCTGCTCATGCGTTGCAATTTTTAAAAAAACGGAGGAAAAGTTGTAAGAACACGGAAACTTTGTATATGCGCATAGTTTCAATTAATGAGACAGTTTACCACGATTATTCAATCAGTTGTATATCTTTATTCGGGAACAGTCCTTTAGTTCTAGATATAGATATTTACGCAAAAAAATCAAGCCCTCAAAAAAGGATAAGTACATTTAATTACAAGCGCAAAGTTTAAAAAAAATCCCCTGAACTAATTTATTTCAAATAAATTCAGGAAAAATGAACTGTTTTGCATCCCTTTGAACTCATTTTATAATTTAAATGTTCTAGTATGAGCATTTAGAAATAATAAATTAGATGAGTAACCATTTACCGAAGGTATCTCACATTTTTTTAACCGCGAATTAATGCTCGTTTATCTTCTTCGGTGGCCCCATGGTCTAACGCACTATTCTCGCAGCAGACTAGACTAAATTACAAGGAGATCGAGGTTTGAAACTCGGTCGGATGTACTGAGGCC
>CABEEJ010000286.1:130033-152714 GCA_901482245.1 Timema douglasi
CCCCCCGCCCCGAAGGAAGTTTTGCTACGTATTTTTATCGCTCGAGAAAAATCCGTCGATCCCCTTCTGCATAATGTCATTTAAACTAGTACATAGTAGTCCTAGTAATTACTCTTTTACTATCCGCATCAGGAACAGTACATAAATAAGGAGGGAGTGATGATTATTTTTATTTGTTATATAAAAAATTAAAACAAAATTTCCCTAAATCACAGAAGAAGGTAAATACTAAATTAATGTAATTGTCACAACATAGTAACAAACGTATTTTAACACGTGACCTTCCTGTTACAACGTTATCAAATATTTTATTTATTGGCGGGTAAAATTTTAAGTTAAAACAGTATGGGGTATTGGGGTAGTTAAAATTTTTTAAATATTAATTTCTGTGCATTAAAAGAGATACAACTGCGCGCTTATAATGAGGCAAATGTGAGGTTCCCAGTTATGATCGTGGTCCACAAACTATGACCAAATGTTTTTGAGTGATTTAGATGAGAATTACTTTAGTTTTAAAATTATTATAAAAACGTTTACAATAACTATTATTTTATTATAAGTTTAATATTATTACTATTTCATGTGTTGATGATACATATTTTTTACTATAATATGAAAAATAAAGCGTCAAGAACCACGCCCTATGTGTAATATCTCCTAGGCATCCATTCTTAAATAACAAAATTAATGCAAACAGGATAGAAAAAATATATAAAATAATAACAAGTGTTTTTAAGTTATTTTTATTCATAAATTATAGCCTATCCAAACTAAACTAATATTCACGCGGATGTGGTTGATGTAAGGTTAAGAGGAAAGTCTTGATTTATGTTTTAATAAATTAAAGATATAGTTTTTAAGATGTAGGCGTATTGCAACAAGTATTAGTTTCAAGCTGTGATAACAAACATGCCACAGTGGCATCCTGTGGACCAACCGAGTCGTTATAAGAGATTTTTTATTTGAATTCTATTTATTGATGTTTAATCTATCTCGCGGCTTAGTATTCCTTGCAAACCAAAATGATTTTTGTGTGTTTTTGTTTAGCAAAAAGTCCTTAAACATAGAGTATTTGTGGATCAGTCCTAGTTAACCATCGACTTACAAACATAATTTTAATTTAAATAGTTTTTTACTAACATTTTAAACAATCTTAAAAAAATTGACAAAAAAGTGAGTGAAACATAAATGACGTATTTCCCCAGATAAGATAAGAGTATAAATTAATTTGATAGAAGATAATTACTAGACAAATTAAACTTAAAAAAAAACAAGGATTTTAGTCGTAAATAATTTGTTCCAAAATATATTAAATTTTTTAATATAATATTTAATACGAAACGTTAGGTAAATTCTTCCCCGAAGATAAAATGTGTATACAAAAATATCTTCAAAATAATAATAACAATATTAATACAGTCATTATAATAATAAATATTATAGGAATCTCCTTTAGGACCGTAAATCAAAATAAAGTGAATGTGATCTGTGAGCGTGTTCAAGAATATAAGTGCAACATTTTTTAAGAATCCTGGAATTTCATGAAAAATATGTTATTGACACATTGAAGGTTTAAGTTTTGTTCGTTTGGGATAGGCCTAGTTTATAATAATAAAAAAATGTTACTATTGCGTACTAAAATACTTTTGGTGCAATATCGTGGCATTCTTTTAAATATTTACATTCTTTTGTGAATCAGGCTATTTTTCTTGGAACGTTTTAAACAATATATAACTATTTTACAATATTAATTTTGTTATCATTGTAAATGTACTTTTGTTGTGTTTATATATGTTTGAAAATATAAAATGTATCCTTACGACATAAAACAAACTTTAAAATAATCTTGCCCTCCGCGAGCACTTTTCCCATTATTTCTCATAATAGGTTAATAACTTTTGTGACCCGCATCGGTGATCGCATGATCTAACGCGTAACTCATGTTAGGGTGGATTAACAATTATAGATATCGGATGATCGAATCCCGGTCGTATGTACTAAGGGTGTATTTTCCTAAATGGTTTCTCACTCTTAATTTCCCGCAAATGCGGAAGGGTACTCTTACTATAAAATTCTACCTTCCTCATTCTTACTCTATCATCGTATTTAATATACGCACATACACCGAACGAGTACTAAGACGCGATAAAGAAAAAGCTTTGTAAAATAAATTTAAGGATAACGTGATAAAATGTACTCACAGTAGATGCTCTCATCTATGATATTCCGACTGAAGACACTCGCATGCTTAACACAAATCTTCCATCGCCGCAATTCACACACAAGTTTCACTAGCACATGGCACGTTACTGTTTTTATAGTTAAAACGCATGCAAATTATAGAATCCATGAAACTTTGTTAATCAAATAAGAAAACAAGCCGGTTTTACTCCGTAGGTCTACAGCCCTTACTGTACCAACATGTGAACACCTCGCGGATGGAGACGAACTGATAGTTACTGGCGATAAGATGTAAGGAAGCAGTGCTCCTCCATCCGTCAGCAATGAACTATGAGACTGCACTGAGACGGCTCGGTCAGCTGATCCATATGTGGGAGGAAGGAGAAATACAAGGGGGAGGGGCATACACCGTGGAGGGGAGCGAAAAGGTGCATCTTGATTGGTTCATGCTGTCACAGGAATCCGAAATATGTCCCACGTCACCCGGATTGTCGTGTCAATGCATCTAAGTGAATCGAAAACATTGTTATTATTTTTTTAAGATGGTGCAGCGAGACTCAAGTTTAAGTTCCTGTCACGGCTATTATGAACATATTTTATGGAATATATGCTATAATTATCATATTTATTGAAAGCTACCACTTATTTTGTGACATTAACCATAATTGGTATATCATGAATATCTCGTGTGTTTTTTTCCTAACTAATTTCCGAAGGCGAGACTGTATAAAATATAAAACCTTGCTATGTACAGCCCAACTTTCTTACGGAAAAGATCAGAATTCAGGGCTCTAGTGGAAAAAAAGGCCTTTCAGAAGGATAGTCGTAAGGAATTGGGCTACACATATTAATTTAGCTGCAAAGTCCTCGTAGCCAGCTCGAATCACCCTAGCATGGTAAGATTCCCCATCGCTAGAAATAAGATACAAAATTTGAAACCTATTTACTTAAAGAAGGATGAAAAGGATCTATTTTATTGCCGTTTCAACAACTTTTTTTTTTTTCAAAATAAGTAAAATATCGCTGCAATAGATATGTTTAGTTTAATTTTCTACACATGGTTAGCAACAGCTGTTATTGAATGTTTGCCATGAACATAATGGTATTTGAACAGGACTTTTAAATGAAGAGAAAAAGTCTTGTTTAAATTTCACGATATCTGTGCCAAATATTAGAGAGATTTAGAGATTATAATATATAGAATATAATATATAGAAAACTTAACTAAAATTAACCATTGAAGCTACGTTTTATTTAAAAGGATCAAAACCTTTTCTTGTTATAAAATCAATAAAAATANCACACACCTAGAGAGAGGAAATCACAAAACATCTTAGCTTTTAATATTTAAAAACAAACACAATAGCAATGAGTGAATTTTAAATATATTTATGCATTCGTGTAAAGCTAGCCGTGCTAGAAATCATTGTGCTAGAGCTAGTATCGAACTACCGACTTTGACTTAGGAGGCAATCCCTGCCAAGAACATTGGAGTATTTAAAAAAAAAATTAAAGTTTACCCTTCTTATTATGTTATTACTTAATGTACGCCTAGAAAACAAATCCTTAGCTGACTGCAAGACGCAAACAAAAATGGCGAAGCTTTTTCCATTTGTCGAGTATTAACAAATATAATTTTATAAATTGATTTTTTGTTTCAAAATTAGGAGGTATGCATTTGAGGAGGGTTGTAAAGTTGTATACTTGAAATGCATCCTATAAGATGACTTGTGTTAGAAGTGATTCATTCATAACATAACGTTACATGTCCACTTGCAACCTTGGACTGTGATGATGTGTTTCACCCGTGATGCAAAGTTCCAAATGATGAGCCAATATTATGTGAGCAAATAGAGCGCTAACCAGAACCGGCAGACACTTGGATGTCAGATTTCTACCGAACTTTAGGATGGGGATTAGTCACATAACACCACACTTGTTCAAGAAGTAGGTTATTAAACAATAGACGGGACATGTTTTAACACTGCTAATTAAGGCGATAAGATAATCTAGCTTAAATTCACCAACGCCAGAAACCAAGTGGTTATGTAGCGTTCGTTACTGGGTGGATACATCCAGCAGTAGGAGAACAAACAGGGTAGGAGGAAAATACAAATAACAATACAATTTTAGTTGTGACCCCTTACAAAATTATATCCTTCGATCTATCTCTATTTTCCTTTCATTTCTTGGGAATATAGGTCTTAATGATCAACTAAAATATGTGGATTTTTGAAACTTTTACAGTGGAAAATGTCAACTTTTAAACTATGTTTACAAAATCTATATTTGTGTAAGGGGACGTGAGGAAAGGTGCATATATTTGCAGTTTTTATAGAAACTTTTTTGACCAAAATAAATCAATTAATACTCTAGTAGAAATATAGTATAATTTCCTTCATATGGTGATATCAACAGTTGTTGAATATCTGTCATGAGCATAATTATTATTATTTGATAAGAAACTTTTTAAATGAAGAGAAAAAGTTATGATTAAAATCCAGGACACCCTTCACAGATATTAAAAAACTGTTATCACCAGGGGAAGAAAATTAAACTATGTTTGTATTGGAGCAATATTTGATTTAGTGTGGCCAAACAAATGTTTTACTAAACAAACCCCTGCAAAAACACTCCCATCTTAAGGATGATGTCCCGAATACTGATACGAAAACTCGTAGCTTTCCAAAAACAAAAACACGGACCTATCTTCTCGGTTATCAAATAATACGTTTATATCGAACAAACTTTTAGTATGTAATATAGCTCAACACACTTGTTCGATGCCCACGCGAGGCTGATGATTTTTTTTTTAGTTCACACGGATTATTTGGCGTAAATGCACCCACAAACTAAAATACACATTAAATAATTTAACGACATTCGCTTCAGTGGCTGCGTGGTCTAAGGCGCTATTCTCGTGTTGGACGAAACTGCCAAAGACGGGAAGATCGGGGTTCGATATTGGTCGGGTGCACTGAGGGTGGTTTTTCCTAAAGGGTTTTCCACGCAAATTCGGGCGCACGTCCTCTCAATTAAACCATCGTAATTCCTGAACCATTAGTACATAGGCGTAGAACCTGAACAAGTAATAAGACGCGGTGCTAAAAAAATAGATAATTTAACGACATCGGAAAAAATCTTTTTCAAGATACATTCATTAAATATATCATAACGAAATCACGGTAGTGTTCCACAAAGTGAAATATAAATATATGAGGATAGCGATAATTTTACTTATAATACAGGCCTTAATATAAAATCCGGCTAAAATAATTCTAAGGATAATATTCTTATAAATATTATTCTAGTAAACTTAGAATAATAATAATAATAAAATGTATGCACCTTTCTCGTGGGCTCTTCCGTCTGTATTCAACGTTAGACGTATAAACTAATTTAGATTCACTTTAAGCAACATCAAATAAGGCATGATTAATTTCTGCCAAACAAGATGCTATCAAAACCAAATCAATTTGAATTATAATAACCATAAATCAGACATAATATTGATGTCTATACTTTTCTAATGAATTAAAATTTCCTACTAATATAATAAATTATAATATAACTAAGGCACTCCAGTGCATTCAACCGAGAATCTAAACTCAAATTTCTCGCGTCACCGGCGCTGCCAGTTAAATTATATGACAACTTCAGGAGTTCCCAAAATAAGCGTCGCGACGCCCTGCGGCATCGCGGTTATGAGGAAACTCTAAAACTTATAATATATAGTCTCATTTAAAAAATATGTTAGTGAAAAAGTGAAAATAAACTCATAAAATACACAGTGAGATGTTTCGCCTTCATGAACAAACTGTACGCATGAGATGATGTACAAAAACATTCGTCTACTATAATTCCTTCTATTCAGTTCAGGTCAGTTAGATTAGTTATGTAATTTTGTATTTTTACAATTAAAAGAAAAAAAGCTAGTAATTTAAATGACATTTATTTTTAAATGCCACTAAATAGAAATTGGGCAATTAAAAAAAAAGTAGAGGGGCGTTACACGGAAAATCTTGACATGTGAAGGACAGCGCAGTCTCAAAAAGTTTGGGAATCCCTGATCTATACCCTGATTTTGTTTTAGAAGTACAGTAGAATTTTAACAGGAAGAACCTTATTTGACCGCTAGAAAACCTAACAGGTTTAATTTCATACGTTAAATCATGTGATATGCAGCTGTAACTTTAGAAATGCTAAAAAAAATAGTAAAATGTTTTCTATGTTGAGCCCAAAAAAATGTTTTTATTTCATAAAACTTTCTTTTTACCAAAATCCTACTGGCTGTGTGGAATGATTAGTTAGAGGTATAATTAACATGTACAGTCCTAGACCCTAATAGCTTGAAAAACATTACTTTAATAATCGTGGCATATCCTTTTCCCTTTCACCACAATATGCCCCTCGGGAATAATATTCAAAGAGTATGTACGGAACTTTGTGTATGTGTATATATATATATATATCGAGAGAGAGAGAGAGAAAGAAAATAGGAGACGCTGAAAGAGGGCTTTCGAGTTGGCCTGAAACGTAATGGTGTCGCCTGTCAGGGGCTCGGTAAACATTGTAGCACGTCTGTCACTTAGGGGGGCTCACAGCACCACCTGTGTTTACAAGGCCTGCTTTCAGACTAAACAATATAGAGACTGTACCGGCGGAAGTATGCAGTCTTCCGCACGTCTCCGCCATAACGCGTGACATAGCGCTCTTGGTAACTTCGTAAAGAATCATTACGTAGAAATACGCGCATGCGCCGATATATTTTGATAAAGGAACCATGTTGTGCGAAATTTGCCACACGAGAAGCTTTTTTAAAAACCTAATAAGTAATAACATAACAATTTAAGATAAATGAAGCTAGTCTTTATGCTCGATGAACGCATCACTTTACAAACATTTTGAGTTGACAGTTTTAATGTTGCACTTTTTGTTCCTTATTTAATATTTCTTCACGAAATATCAAGCATGTGTCTCTTCATCTTTGCGCTCATGACATATTTAAAAAATACTTTCACGCAGTGGTATACATAACATGTAATTTAGCTGTGTAAATATATGCATAAACACAATCTGCGTTTAAAGTATCATTCAAAGCAAAGATTCAGGTTAGGCTCGCACGAAAATAATAAGACGCCAAAGGAAAATATACCTCCGTTTTGATAGACTGAAATAAAAATATACACTTGAAAAATATCTACGGTGGTCTTAATAAGCTATTTAACGGTAAATCTCCAGCTACATAAGTTGGCCTGCTTAAAACAGGACTTTTGGTTAATCCATTTTGAGTAGGGGTGTGTATTGAGCACACAAATTTATCAAGATGGCATGTGTGAAAAATAAGGATGTTATCCGTAGGTATTGTAAAAGCAACTCCGGAGCCATTTGTTTAAAGAGGAAGGAAAAAATAGGTTAAATCTTGACTGATGTGCTAAGCCTATGTCTTAGGAATCAAATAGCCAAAGCTATTTTGTATGCTTTTTTAGTGAGGATTAATCCATTTAGATATCATATTCTGAAAAATAGAAAAATGACATCTGGACACGAGAATCGAACCCGGGACCATTGGCTTAGTACGCCAATGACTATCCAGGAATCATCACATGCTCATAAATAATAGCTTAAGTTATTTGATTCTTAAATATGCGATCCCTTACAATTACAATAATTGTGCATGTGACAGCATTAAGCCAACTAATGAGTCGAAGGTGGCTGCGTTATCTGATAACTCGTGATCTTAATAAAAATCACACATTTGTAGCCGACGATTTCCGCATGTCCATCACAGACTCTGCCTTAAAATATGAGTGAATAACGACCCTGGGCACGGGACAATTCCTGGATAGCTCGGTGGTTAGAGCATTGGCGTACTAAGCCAAAGGTCCCTGATTCGATTCCCGTGTCGAGGTGTCGTTTTTCAATTTTCAGAATACTATGTCTTAGGGTTTAGAGGACGGAAAGCGTCACAATAAACTTTCCCTAAGATCGAAATCAACTCACGACTGTATCACTTTCAACCAACCGACTTCCGTAGTAATTCCCGATTCTGTCAACACTCCCTCTTTCCTCATTCGCACCTCACAATGAGTCATATGGTGCGACCATGAGAAGTCCCTCCTTAATTTGTTGACCCATCAGAAGGCTAGGCTTGTCCAATCAGACGGATAATCCTGGAAGGACTTTATACGCCAAGTTAGAGGATGTATTATTGTTATGGCAGGGATGTGGGGAAAGCGAATTAAAGACTGCCCCCCCCCCTCCCAGTTTTTATGGTAAAACTTTTTTTTTTTGACAAAATAAATCAAATATTTTTCCAGTATAAACATTGAGATTAATTTTCTACACATGTCGATGCCAACAGTTTTTGAATACTTGTCTGTAAAAAATGTTATAGAATTTAATGACAACTTTTTTCTCTTCATTTAAAAAAGCGTGTCATCTAATGGCGCTGTGCTCATGGCAGATATTCATTAACTGTTGGCATCATAACGTGAAGAAAATTAAACTTTACGTTTCTACTGAAGAAATATTATTATTTGCACCGCGTCTTACTACCCGTTCTGGTTGTACGCACTTACGCTAATGTGTAATGGTAGGGAGATTGTGATATGAAATGAAGGACCTACAGTTTAACGTGGAATCCGAACCACGGTGGAGGCCTGGCATTCCACACATTCACAAGATGATCTTGTCAGAGGTGAAGGAAGGGTTTGGTGATCAGATAAATCTGTGTCGGGACCAAGGTTTGAACCCCGGACTCCCAGGTCACCTACTGAAGAAATAATTTATTTTGTAGAAAAAAAGAAGAAAAAGTTTTGCTATAAAAACCATAAAAAACACCGCGTGCCCTAAATCTCTTAAGGGAGATGTCAATAGTTGATTTAGTTATTTAAATCATGTGGTGACATTAATGTGTCTAGAAAAAGGCAGTTACATATCCTGCAATAAAGCCAACGCAAAGGTGTGGGTGTTTTTTCTGCGAGATGTCAGGTGAGGTACTGAACACAATATAGCGGGGCTATATTATACACCAACATTCCTTCCACGCTGACTCATTGCCAAGGTTTGTTCTGGTTTGAGTCATCGCAAGGCATGCTGGACTTGGTTGATCATCACTGCGCGTTATATTAACAGGTCTCTCCTTACCCGCTACTGCGGACTCCACCACGCAGGTCACTGGGTTAGGCTTTTATTATATATATTGGTCAACCTCAGTGGTCTTGGGGTAAAGTGCTCGCCTTAGGACACAATGTCTGTGGGTTCAAACCCAGCCGAGGACGACGGACTTTTCCAAGCGCGATAAAAATCAATCTACAACACAACTACCTTCAGATGGGAAGTAAAAGTGTCGATCCTGTATCAATAAGTGGCATCTAAAAGAACCCTGGATGCTATATTTTCTTTACCGGCATAATTAGTATGCCCTTTCGCGCTCGCTCATAGAAATTCAGTGTGGAAATAATGGGGAGCCACCACACTTCCTGAACACCTCCAGTGCATGAGATTTCTACCAGATAGTGGAGGCTGTACTATCTGAACACGTCCAGCTCTGGATGGAGAAAAATCACATCAAGTCAATCTTCGGGTTGTTGACTTAAGAATTTTAAAAAAATATCAAATTACCAAACAATAACAACTAAATGTCACAATGCACCGCACAGACTCTTTCGCTCTTTTACATAAAAATTTAAACATTTACTTAAAGCCTGTAAGAAATGTGAAACGAAATAATAGACAATGTTGCAGAAACATAGTGGAAGAGAGAGCTTCAAATTCCACCAAAGAGCATTATATATTAATTAATATTTACTGCTACAGAAAAAAAAAGAGAATAAATAGCTACTCGGTCCACCAAAGCGCATAAGAATCAATTTTATATTTCTGAGAACTCCATTTAACAACATAATAATAATATATTTAGCACCGCGTCTTACTACCCGTTCGGGTTATACGCTTTAAGTACTAACTACGCTAATGGATTAGGAATTGGGAAGGTTGAATTAGAGGAAGTGAACCCGCATTTGCGTGGAGGGATAGTGGAAAAAAGTTGAGGTAAAACCACCCCCAGTTCACCTGACCGAGATTCGAACCTCGATCTCCCCTACCTCGGCAGTCAAGCTCAACACGACAAGCGCGTTAGCCAACTACGCCACCGAGGCGGATATTTAACAACATAACTTGGAAACTTTTGATTTTATTAAAATGTATTTCAAATTTTATTTTTTATTTTCTAATAATCATACGATTTTTCAACGATAAGTTATTTCATGTTTTAGATTTAAACAAAATTTGAGATATCCGCAAATTTAAATAATTTTCCTGGGACAATGAAATGCCCCGTTTGGTTTATACTGTTAAAAAGTGCCGAGATAAGAATTTTAATCAAAACCATTGGAGCTAATTTCGAAAAAACAAGGAGACTTTGCTACAGTTAACCGAGAGAGAGAGAGAGAGAGCGAGAACTAAGCTTTTCTCTATAAGACCTTCAATTACCTCAGAGGTGATATTGGGTGTAAATCAGTGTGTTCAGATAAGATATCGTGCCGCGGTGGTCAGTTTCCTACCCGCAAGTCATGTGTGACGCGCGTGTGTCGAATGCTAATGAGGCCCGACGCAAGGTAAATAAGCGACTTGACCTCGCTTGTAGGGAAGCTGTCCAGAGACTCCCTCCCATAAGGCACAGCGAGTGCCGTGGGCCGATGGATGACTCAAATCTCCATCCTGACCACCAAGGAACCCGGTTTGGTGTGGGGGTAGGGTGGTGGTGGTAGTAGTAGTGGGATCAGTCAGCGATGACAGTAAACGGCGGGCTCAAGAGAGCGGTTAACACGCCCAACTGACTCATGAGGCCAACAAGCAGCAATGGGGATGATCTTTTCTTACACTTAAATGTAGTTTTCCAATATGACTCTAGGAAATTATTCGTGCAATTCCTTTTTCTCACTTTATTCATAATGTTCTTTTATGCTGGTTTAAGGTAATTTGACATTTAAATTTTACTGCACAATTTTAACAAGTGTAGAATTATGTTTTCAAATAGTTTCATACCATGAGTTATAAGGGTTCAATCTAGCTATTTTATGTTTTTTGCTTACCATTATTAAGTTAAGGTAATTAATGTATAGGGCTGAAATTTAGTATAACTGAACATTTATATGAGGTGTATAGAATGGAATATTCATAATATTAATATTAATGATAGTACATATTAGTTTATTACTGAATTTATCCGCAGGTTATCGAGTAAAAAAAAATATGCACATTTTCTAAAATGACCATACAAATTTAAATTAATAGTTTCACTGATTTTTGTTGAATTCCATACTATTTCAAGAAATTACAGGCTTTTCAACAGAAGAAAATTTTATTTTTTCTGACCAATGAAGATTTTTTATACTATTTATAAAATCATTATTAATATATTGTTATAAGTAGTGGTATAAAAAACGAGCCAAGACCAGGGTTCACTTTGACTATTGGCTAAAACTCCTTCATTGGAGCTTCTCTTGCTGTTGTACATCAGGTCACTTACAGCTGTATGTGGAGTCAACAACACAGATCATGGCCTGGCTGCTAGCCTTAGATCACACACATTACTCAAGATGGCTTTCCGTGCACATCCGTGATATGACTCTTGCTGAGAAATACCAAGCTGCCCTAGTAGAATTCAAATCTGGGAATCAGAGCAGAACAATGACTCGGTGAAAGATTCTAGTGAGGCTATTGGACTGACAGGCAATCTAGGAGAACTCAGACGTTGGATGGTAGCATGTTCAAAGAATGACAGGATCACTACAAAGTTTGAAGAGCAGGCCATAGATCAACAGGATGGTGCTTGTGCTGGTAGCACTAGACACCCTCCCTATGACCAGAAGCCTAGAGTGCAAGAAGATTACCTGAGGGATGTTAATGCACGTGTGACAGTGTTGTGAAATATAGGGAATCCACTTTTATAATAAAGCCAAGATTTACTAGTAATTGATAAAAAGGACATCAGAGACACCCACGTGGCCGATATTGTGAGAAGGATTGAGTACATGGGTGAGGAGCAGTACAATAAGTTTGTCACGAAAAGGCTAGAGCAATGTACAATACCCGTCGCAGAAACACTTACAAGGAACAAGTTGCCACTATTCAGTAGACCATCAGTCAAGATTAAGTCGAAACAGATGGAAGAGCAATAGGCAATGAAGGGTGAATGTGGTCTCTTTGTGGAGCTTTCGCACTATATATATCTACTCTCCTCGAGAAGAGCATCCGCATCGACCTTGTTTGAGATATATACCTACCTGACAGTCTGAAAGCCACAGTAAGAGAGAAGAGGGGAAAGGGAACGAGGAAAAGGGTGGCTCCTTCTAATGCTATGCCAAAGAATTGGCATGATTCCCTTCGAGCCAATGATAACAAAATCGAATTGTCTGCTTTCCTGTCACGTGAAGTGGTTCATCTTCCGATAGCAGAGGGCAAGGAACTTTATGCAACATAAGGAAGTGGAGTGCTCCAATCTCCTGCCAAGTCATACTTGGCCCACCTAGCCTCATGTTCGCAAGAGGAGGCAGATACTCTGGGATATTTGCATTTGGTAGATGCTGTGCAAAAGGGGTACCATTGACACTGATGTAGTAGTACTACCTGTGGCTTCATTCAGCAAAGTATTGCCTTTGGTGTCGAGTCAAACTTTTGGTACATAGCTATTCAGGAAATGTTTGCCACAATATATCAGGAACAGTGTCGCACTCCAGTTTTCACGATTTAAACGGATGTGATACTGTTTCCATATTCCCTGGTAGAGGAAAGAAGACTGACTGCCGGGGGTACTTGGAAATATTTCCCAAAGGTGGACGATGCTTTCCATGATCTTCTCTCCATGCCAAGTGATATTAGTTAAAGAGTCAATGCTATTGTTGGAGCGATTTTTTGTGCTGATGTACGACCGAACCAGTGAGATCATGAGGGTTTATGGTGCCAGGAAGAAGATCTTCATACATACGTCTAGAGCAATAGAAAACATTCCTTCAGTCTAGGCCGCACATAAGCAGCACAGCTAGCGCACTTGCTACCAGGCATTGTTCATGGACCAGATATGCCAGAGCTCTCTGTCTAGAGCTGGATAAAGGGGTACTGGTTAGCAACTTTTTTTGACTACTCTACCTGAAGCATCAGATTCGTGCCAGGAATTAATCCATTGTGGCTGTAATGAAGGGTTCAGTGGACGCTGCAGGAAGTTGCACTCAAGTACACGGCACTGTGCTTATGTTCTGGAGTTAGTTGATTTTGTTCATTACGTATGTTACATATACTTGATAGTTACATATATTTTACATTTTCATAAATAAATTATACAGGCTATTCAAGGTTATTTAAGTCAATATTGACTTTGACCTAATTTGCAATTACTTGAATTCTGAAGAGCTCTAGAGTGTCACCTAATGAATGAACATTCCTAAACCATTGGTAAATTACACCTTAAATGTATATATACACTATTTGGCAAATTTAAAAATTATGACCAGTGGAGTGGTGGCCACATTGTAATTGATCTCTCACTGACCTCAAAGGTCAAATTTGGCATCCCTCCACATCTAAATAATATAAACACTACGGTATAGTAGTCTCGGAAACTCGACCTAATGTGGATTGAGATGGTGTCGAGTTATAGAAATAGCGAGTTTTACGAATAAACTTGCTTAAGATGCATGTTTACTATGTCATTTTTACTAAACAAGGATGAATCACAGTACAGTATCGAATAGTAGTGTTATACCGTACAGTAACAGTAATATACGTACAGTATAATATATCACGTGTTAATATAATGGGTATATACATACGTGTAATATACAGAAATGCAATACAGTACTGTACATATAATATTGTATTGATTCGAAAATCACGTTACGGAATTGTAAAACTAACAAACACAGCACTTATGAAAACATCATAGCACGATTGTTCCACCCGAGTTACACAAACAAAGTGAGAGGTCATATAGTTGAATGACCTTGGATTGTGGATGACTGACGCCAACAACTGTGTGCACGTGCGCTTGTCGATTTATCGAGTGTCGCGTTTCCGAGGCTCTACAATTCTAGCTACAATAGAAATTTCATACTTTTCTAATAAAAGACACACATGGTCTGGTTAATGCTTTAAATATGATTGCATTCTCGCCTCTGTTTCTTGCTGATACAGATATATTACTCTCTTCGCGAAAAGATTACAGTCACGGATAAACCATTACTTCAGTTCGCCACCAACACAACATTTCAGTTCGAAAACCTACAACATTTGGCACGGTTGAAATTAAGTGTTTTTTTAGTAATAAGACGTAATTACAGTAAAAACATTATGACATCATAGCTTTTAAGCAATGTCAAGGATATATAAATAGTGGCGTTAGTTCCTCATGCAGCACCGACATGATAACTTGTACTACCGGTTGAAAATTACAAATGAAATTACATGTAATTATTAATATGCTTCTTAATGAATACTACATATTTCACTGTCAAAATTCCTATCTTTGAGAAAACAATAACCTTTGTGCGGCATTCCATAGTGTGCAGAATATGTGAGGCGGCTTCTGACAAAGAAACTTCGCATGTATGAGGCTGCTCATTTACTAACTACAACTCATCAGCAGTTGCTTAACAGTGCAAGCGGTGATCAGGATGTTCAGGGAACATTCTAAAATACTCACAAATTAGCCTCTAGTCCAAAGTTTCTAAAACATCTACCTATGGCGGACCACTTGATATGGAATAGATGAATTTGCTGACCACTTTATAAGCGTTAGATACATATGCGTATCAACCCCCTTAAGGCTATCGGCTCGATTAGCGGGAAGGAAAGTATCAATTGCCATCAGATCACAAAGTTTAAAATACAATGGTCTGTCCAAATGTATCTCTCTTTCGCCCTTCACCTACAACCACCCTTTGCCATGTCAATAAGAAATAGAGTAAAGAAAACTACGAAAATTATTATCTCAAGGTAAAGAGGAGAGCTCGTTGTTAGTTTTCAGATCTCTTAAAATTTCCTGTTGTGTGTGTGTGTGTGTGTGTGTGTGTGTGTGTGTGTGTACATTTAGAGCCCTTTTTCATCAAGCCTAGTTTCACAGCTCTGTAAATATGCTTAAAAAATGGTTGAAAATTAAAGTCATATCTTAACACATTTTTTGTTCTATTGTTAAAACTATATAACTGTTAAGGAAAAAGAGCCCTTTGGAATCTTTCTACTATTTTGGCGTCAATCATATTTTGAAATAAAGCAATGTTGAATTAAATATTGCGTTAGAACTGAACGTCTGCGCAACAATCTCTTGTTTACCGAGACAGCATCCTTAACATACTATTATCTGCCGCCTTTCCGAATCCGGTAAGTCTATTTAAGTATGTTTATTATCAATCAGTAAAAAACAGTATTTTTTATTGTACGGTTTATCATGCACATTTCACATGTAATACTACTTATGGTATAAAGTATTGTTGACTTAATGGACTTAACTTGCAAATCTTGTAAATTTTAGTTCATTCTCATAATATTTATCCCCCCCCCCCCCCGTGAATCAGTCTACGGACCACCTGACACTCGACCGTGGACCACATTTTGAGAACCACTGCTCTAGTCTAATTCCCTTTAAGTGTCAAGTTTCAAGATAGGTAATCTTTGAAAGTAAGAGAATATAATTCTTTGTTCAGGATTTCACGTGCTGGTAATACAATGCAAAACTTCTTTGGGATATAAAAAAAAGCGTACCTTAGACCCATAAATTCACAGCGAAAAGTTGATCAACATAAATCAAGAGAGTTGAACGCTAACGTTAATCGCTTCGTTAATATTCAATCCCGCGACTGACAGCCTTTTCACGAATGTCATTCGTGTACGTTGGAAGTTCGTGATGAAAAACTTACTTGTTAAAAAACCATTGAAGAAGTATAAAAATAAATGTAGAATAAAATTATGTCCATAAGTTCGTGGCAGTAAAATTGGTTTATGTTGAAAACAAAATGCAAATGTCAACTGAATCCATCACATTAAAAATTGTTTTATTTAAATTCAAAGCCATTTATGACTGCTACACGTTATTTTATTGAAGATAATAATAAATAAATAAATAAATAGGAGAAAAATATTACTTGTAGGAATTTTAGGAAATAATAGTTTAAGCAAGGATAATTCTCGCTTGAAACGAACATCATGATTACTTTTCAAGCGGAACAAAAAAACAAGAGACATGTTCTTCCACAGTTAGCGTCACAATAATAACATATGAATACTGGTCAAGTATGCATTGATTTATTATTTTTATACATGAATATTATGGCGGTTGCACCTGTTTAAAAAAGCTTTTTTTCTGTCCGAGTCTAGAGTTTCGCGTGGTGGGTGCTGTAAAATGACCGTTCGCTTTCACGACCTTGAGATGTCTCGAACAAAGGTAAGAAAACAATGGGAGAGGAATTATCTAAATCATAAAATAAAATTAAAAATAAAGTACTATATCTAGTCTGGTTTTGGAAATCAAAATAAAAGCCTCAAAGGAATATAAGTATGGTGCTGCACTGCGATGGTGCCCACCGAAAGCACCGTTACATCTTCCATAAATCCGGTCCTTTGATAGAGATGAATACATATTGATGACATTCTATCTCCTTTTATCCTTTAGCGAAACCTATTTAGACGAAATTCTGTGACCTCAATTATTTACAGATGTTACTAGTTCAAGAAATGACTTAAGTTCCTTGGCATGTGATATCCTTGGTTTTAGTTTTTGATCAGTAGTTCAGTTCACCTTATTGTGACCCAGGTCAATGACCAAAATATACGCAGTGGGTATGGTTTAAAGAAAATGTCTCTTCTGGATAATATTAATCCAGACAAAAAAAAGTGATATTACCAGAGTTTCAAAAGTAAAAGTTTACTGTAGTAGCATTTAGCAATAATTATTAATGGATTATACGTAATATACGATAATAATTATTAGCTGTCTCGTTGGGGTATAGCTTTAAATTTTAGACATGTAAAATTGAAAATTCAATTAATCTAGGCAGAAAATATTCATATTATAGCTTTAATCTCATATTAAAAAAATCCCTCTTTTGAATATTTTTGAAATTAAAATATTTTGGCACATACTCGGTGTATAAGCTATAACTTACAAAATATTATGAAACTCTTTTGGGGTAGTAGAACTCTGGGACTCATTGTCGAAAGGGTTTGCTTCCCGTTTTGGATATATTTATAAAAGCTATTAAAAATAAATTTTAGTTTAGTATAGACGTAAACATATTACTATTGATATGTGTGCACAAAATGCTTGCCATCCAGCAAAAACAGATTTTTTAAAGCTTGGGATGTCCCAACATGAGCAGCATGAGATAACTGGAAAAAGGCCTTAGTAAAAAATTGGAAATTTGAATGGAATGCAATTCAGTTAAATGAAAATAAAAAAATAAATACTATACGCACTGAAAGAGGCCAAAGCGGTCAATTGAAGGTACCGTTGACGCGATCTGTATTCTAGAGACTCGCTCACTGTACAGTGATGTATGAGGACAACAAGCATGATGCATTATAGTCTCTCTTCATGAGGCAGTAATCTTGCTGAGGAAATAAGTACCGATGGCTCGATTCTAACACTTTTCATTATTTTTCATTAACTTTTCCATTGCCTTAAGGTGGGGACGTAAGAAACACGAGTTCAAGTCAGTGTTTTTTCAGTTTTTACGTCAAAACATTTTTTTGGATAAAATAAATCAAATATTGCTCTAGTAGAAACATAGTTTAATTTCCTTCAAATGGCGATATCAACATTTCTTGAATATCTGTCAATAATGTCCTGAAATTTAATGACAACCTCTCTCTTATTTAAAAAGTTTCTCATCAAATGCCACCATGCTCATAACAGATATCCAACAACTGTTGATATCACCATGTAAAGAAAACTAAACTCTTTGTTTAGACTGGAGCAATATATGATTAATTTTGGCCAAAATAAAAGTTTTACTATAAAAACTGAAAAAAGCACTTCTCTTAGCTCGCGTTCCTAACATCTCCACCTTAAACATAGTTGCTTAAGACTCAATTAAAAAACTGCTAAAAATCATATTGCACATCCCCTCAAATAGAGATTATTAAGAAAGCCAACAATTCTGATTTTATTATTCCTCAATAATGTCATAATCGGATTAAACCGAGTTTATAGAAACACTAGTATATTAAAAATATTATTCTTACTAGCATGTTACACATTGTTCATGACCAGCAAATTTAATTACATAACATTTTCATGACATTCATTATAAACATTTGATTCAGTGACATTTGCGAAGGAAAGAATAGTCTGCCTCATGTGTAGAAGATAAAATTAATAATTAATGTCAGAAATTAGCTTGTCTCCCAATGACGTGCATATTCTTGTCCTTTAAATAATATTTATTTTTGCAATTCGCTAAGGTGGTTATTTTATATACACAGAAGGAACACGTGTACATTGAATGTAAACAATCCGCTATGTGAATGCACTTAAACATGTTTTATTAATGCAATATCAATAAGGCATTTTAAATACAGTGAGATCTATAGAGGTGGGGATGTATGAAACACGAGAAAAGTAAGCGTTTTTGATGTTTTATAGCAAAACATTTTTAGGTCAAAATAAACTAAATATTGCTTCAGCACAAACAGAGTTTAATTTTCTTCACATGATGATATCAACAGTTCTCAAATATCTGTCAAGAATGTCCTGGAATTTAATTAATACTTTTTCTCTTCAGTTAAAAAGTTTGCCGTCTAATGCTGCTATACTCAAGGCAGATAGATATTCAATAACTGTGGAAGTAACCATTCGAAGAAAATTAAACTCTTATGTTTCTACTGAAACAATATTTGATTTACTTATTTATTTTTAAAAAATTTGCTGCAAAACCTGCAAAAAAAAACCATTGACCCTTTCTCGCGTTCCCTACATCCCACCCTCAATAGAGCACACCTTCCAGGATCAAAAATATGTCCGTTATATAATTATATATAACTAGAGATACATAAGTCTGATTGCAAACCTGTACCTGGGACAGTGAGTGAAGATGAGGCTAAATGAAATGATGGAGAAACCAACAACTTAAGAGATAGGAAGAAGAGTGAGACAGGTATGATGTTTGTCACGCAGTCTGTTCAACTTGTATGGCGAGTGGCTGGTCGGGGAAGCCCTCGGGGGACGTGGCAATTTCAGGATAGAACACGTCATCAACACAAGAAAATACACAGATGATATATACTCCATTCACGGTAGGAATTATTCTCTGAAAGGTCCTTTTTCCTACCAATATCCTACTATATAATAGATTTCTTGTAGGGAAAAAGCCCTTTCAGAAAACAATTCCTACCGTGAACAGACTTTAGCATTGCTGGCCAGAAATAAAGAAGAGTTGCAAAATATGATGGACCAGCTAGTCGAGATAGGGAGAAGATATGGCATGGAGATAAATATTGAGTAGTCAAAAGTGATGGTGATTCCAAAAAATAAAGAGCCATTGAAAATCAAAATTGAAAAAGAGGAGTTGGAAAACGTTGAGAAGTCCAAGCACCTGGGAAGTCTGTTGACGAAGGTTGCCTACTGCACTAAATAAATTAGTGTGAGGATCACCATGCACAAGGAAACTTTCAACAAAAAGAGGTTACTGCTGACCATCAAGTTGAGTTTGGAACTGGGGGAGAAATTGGTGAAATGCTAAATTTGGAGCATCGCACTGTATGGAGCAGAAACTTGAACTCTTAGGAAGACGGAAAAGAAATACTTGGAGAGCTTTTAATGTGATGCTGGAGAAGACTGAGAAGATAAGGTGGACAGACAGGGTGACAAATGAAGAAGTCCTAAGAAGAGTGAATGTGAAGAGATCCATTTTGAATGTGATTCTACAACGCATTGCAAACTGGATCGGACACATCCTTAGGGGGAACTGTCTTCTGCAATACGTCATGGAAAAGATTGAGGGAAAGAGGAGCTTAGGAAGAAGGATTCAAATAATGAATGACTTGAAGGAAAAAAGAACATTCTAGGAGCTGAAGGAAGAGTCAGAGGGCATTGGCGGTCTAAGTTTCACTGACAAAAGGAATGGACCTGTCGTAAGACAAAACACCTAATCTAAAATAATAAAGTATATATAATATATATTTGAATCATAGTTTAATCTATGTGAATCTATATACAGTGGATATTAACTATAACAATCTAGTTACTGCACTGACCAGTATTGTATGCAGGATGATTATGACAAGTAAATAAAATATTGTACCTAGATTACTGTACAGATTGCATTATTCACAAAACAACACGCAAATAAGACGAAATGTGAAAAGTAAGCGTTTTGTATTGTAAGGCTCTATGTGTGCACTAGCACAGACTAAACTGACGGAATAACCCCCACTAAAGGCTCATTAGGGAAGGAAAGTGGGCCCTTGAAGTACGGGGGAAGTTTAAACTGTCCGTTATAAAGAAGAATCCGCTATTCAGGTGTGTTCGTCGAGTAGAATCAAAATCATTCGTAGTCATAAAAAAAAAAGCTAGATGAGATGACACAAAAACCAAGTTTGATTAAATTACTTATTGATAAGATAAGCCGTCAACCCAAGGTAAGTTTCGTTGGCACCTGCATAATGCATATCAAACAGTCTGTGTTTGATATCAACCATCTTAATCCTCGACATATCATGGCCTACTTAATGCACGGACCACATTAACACACAACAGAATTACAATTACTATTCCTCCCAACCACAACCAACAATTCGAATAGGGTGACTTGCCACATTCTGATTGGCTGGGGTGCATTCCTCACTCATGCTACTCAGTCCGGCCGAGTGGGCTGCGCACCGTTACTGGGCTTCATTCATCAACCGTTAAGTTAACTCCTGATTGGGTGGCTGCACATGATTGAAGGTTCCCATCTTTGCGGAAGAAAGCTCATAAAATTAATTTTCCAATAGGAATTGGTGAATTTTAATTGGCCACGTAGGCCTTATCCATTTTTGTTCTTATTTCCCAAAAATAACCTTAATTTGTAGTCCCCTTCCAACAAACAATTTTGAGAATGAAGAGCATCCAAAGATTAAAAAACCAAACTCTTGTTCATGTTTGGCGCTAAAAAAAAAGTAACACAAAGCATTGAGTTTCAGACTATAGCAAATAATAAATTGAAACTAGTTTAAAATATTTTCATATGTAAGAATACGGTTGCCAAGTTGCTCAAGAAAAGCCATTTCACCAAATTTCAATGGAATTTATCTACTAGCCAGATTAAGGGTGACAAAATTAAAAAAATCTAGTTTTAATCAAACTCTATATACACTTATTATCTAATTAGATAATGATTAATAGCTTGATGATTTTGTTCCTAAACCGGGTTATATTAATTACTCAAGAAAAAGGTGTATAGATTTTAGAAATAAAAAAATGCATTTAATTTATGTCGATCTAAACAAAAATAGGTATACACATAGTGAATATTTTGAAAACCATTAATATAAAGTTACTTAATTTATACGGCCAATAATAGACAAGTTAAGTTTGTCCGCAATTTCTAAAAACAAATTAAATTGGCAAAAAAACATTAACATTAGAGGATTTTGAAGTAAATCAATACGTTTTGAAAATAAAGGTTTAGTTAAAATACTAAAAATAATAAATCCATAACCTATAGAGTTTATAAAAGAAGTACAACAATATAAAAATTAAAATATGAAATGATTAATATAAAAAAGGTATATTTAGGCAAGCGTACATTTTAAAATCACTTTCAATTTATTTGGACCAAGCTTGGTAAAATAAGTCTACACAAAACACACCTTGTGTCAATGATAAAATATAGATATTTCATTATATATTATACAAAACATATAAACTTATGTTTCAAATTTTAGAATTTCATAGGGAGGGATGAACCATAAAACTAACAAATTAAATGGTTCACTCAAGAGTAAATGGTGGCTATCAACTACAATAATGATCGAAGTAATAATTTTAATAACTAATTAGTTGTAAATTTACATAGAGACATTAACAAGTATTGTCTATAGCAACGACTTGAACTTTACTTATTGAAATAAACTAAAAATATGACAAAGAGTAGGCCGATATCATGAAAATTTTGAGCCTATTATCAGTTAAGTAATATTACTGATGAGTCACAAGCAAAGGTCTTATCTCAGTAAGATATTGGTGCTGATAAAACTGTTTTTAAGCGAGTCATGGTTTCAGTTTCTTTGTTACACTCAGAAGAACGATATTTTCAATCGCGGGAATGATAATCATTTAGATGTACGTGGCCATCTTTTAAATGTTTAAAAAAACAACAGCAAAGATAGTCTGACACACTGATATTATAGTGGACTCTTGTGATTGATGTTCAATTCCAGGTCGAAATAGCAAAAGATACATGTGATTTAAGCAAGGCCGTAGCCAGCCAATAATTTCAGGAGGGGGGGAGGGGGGGGGGGGGTT
>CABEEJ010000286.1:159201-176377 GCA_901482245.1 Timema douglasi
CCCCCCCAATCCCTTCCAACTCACAGAGAGAAATACCTCGGACCGCGGAAAAGAGTGCTTCCTTCAAATTCTTGCCAAGATCTCCAAGTCGGTGGTCACAAGATGCAATTCAAATGAGAGAGCGAAACCAGTTGATTTTTTTTTTACCAATGAAAATCGGAATTCATCTAAAGGTTTATATGGCTTGAGCCAAAGCAGCGGGACTCTCATAATATTTTATATTTTAGATACTGGTTTGGTTTTAAAAAGAGAAATAAACAGTGACTTTTTTTAATTAAGTAATATTTCTCATATATTTTTATGATAATACACTTTAAAACAGTAAGACTTTCATACCAGTATTAAATTAAAGTGAGCAGTAATGTACAAACCTGCTTCAGTGGCCGAATGGTCTAAGGCCGAGATTCTCAAGAATGGGCTCCACGGACCCCCAGGGGTCACCGAGGCACGTCCAGGGGGTCCGCAAGATACCCATGAAATCCGTGACATAACTTTAAATATTATTTTTAGATCTTATACAATTTTATATAAAAGGGTAAATCACTGGTGTATAGTAAACACAAAAGAGATGCCTTCCCATATTAAAGCCCGGCGAGGAAGTGAGGGGGTGGGGCATGCCCCTTATGCCCACAGTTTTGTGAGAAGCATTTGGAAATGCACTATTGTATACGTTTTCTCGTTAGCCATCAAAAATAACTTTTAGAAAAAGCACTGCAGCATGTGATGCCTTTTCCGACTACTTATTTGTGCCAGCAAGCCTTTTCTGCTTTTTGTGCTATGAAAAAAATGTGAAATGAGATAGTCTTAGTGTGGAATGCAACTTGTGGAGAGGGTCACTAAAATTGCTACAGATTTCTATGATATTTTATAATCATACAAGCAGTTTCATTCCACACATACATTATCATTATCATTATCAGCACCGCGTCTTACTACCCGTTCGGGTTATACGCACTTACGCTAATGTGTAATGGTAGAGTGATTGTGAGATGAAATGGAGGAACCTACAGTTTAACGTGGAATCCGAACCACGGTGGAGGCCTGGCATTCATACATTATCGGTGATTATGAATGTACATACAAGTAATACATTTTATATTTTATTTTTATTCTTTTTATATTTATTAAAAAAAAATGTCTAAAAATGTACAAATATAATAGCTAATTAATTTTATTCTTATCTATGTAGTAATTATATTTACATTAAAAAATATGTTATAACTAATTTAAGCCTTTATATAATTTTTAAAATAATTTATCCTACATCAAGGGGTTTGCGAATCAGCTGTTTCCTGATTAGAGGATCAGCGTGACTAAGAAGTTAGAGAACCACTGGGCTAGAGAATCACTCTCGTGTTGGACTGGCCTGCTGAAGACGGGGAGATTAGGGTTCGAATCCCGGTCGGAGCTAATTAGGGTGGAATTTATCTAAAGGTTTTCCCATTCTCCTTCCGAGCAAATGCGGGTAGATTACCTCTAAAATACTTCCTTCCTCTTCCCTTGTAATTATATACGCGTATAACCTGAAGAGGCGATTTAAAAAAAGTAGTGTACAAAATTACGATTATGTTCTTTAAATTATTTATAAACAATGTCATCTTATTAACATAAGCTGTAAATAATATTTTAGAGCGGGTATGTAAAGACTAAATTTTTTAATAAATGAATACAACCACGCTTATATTTATAAAAGAGCATCTATGGTCATCTATGTTCAAACTGCCGGCTTAAAAATATTAAGATTCTAAAAGAACAGTAGTAGATTCTCTTAAAATATTGAATAGTATTTTTGTTAAATCCATCATAGTTTTTAGATATATTAAAATGCAGTTCACCATAATCTATTTGGAGTCTTATTTTTTCTCTACCATTCATTAGTATTTTGTTCCGACGTGTCTTAGTACAAGTTTGGGCTATTCATATATTAACAATAAGGGAGCAGGTATGAGGAATGGTATAATAGAGAAAAGATGCACCCGCATTTGTGTGGAGGATAGTGAAAAATCATCCAAGGAAAACCACCCAAAGTACATCCAAAAGGGATTTGAACCTCGATCTCCTAGTCATCAACAGTTCAGTCTATTGCTAGAGTGGAGCCTTATAGCTTAGACCATTGAAGTGGTTATGTGAGAATTGTTTTGGTAAATTTTATAAATGTCTAGGAAGTTTCTTCCTAAATCTGGGGGTAAATTACTCCAAGGAAACTAGCTCAGAAATAAAACTCGTAAGAGAATTAGATCAATTCAAATGTATCTCAAGCTGTTATAGTTAGTTATTGTGATACTTTCTTCAGGTCGCGCTGCGTGACTGCTCAAAGCTGTGGACGGAATTCAGACGACGACCCCGCGAACACAAAAGCTAAAATCGCTAGAAAATAATACGGTGAGGCACTAATAGCTGCAACGTGTCTTCCGCGCAAGCGCAGTGGGGAAAAAAGAAAACAAAAATCAAAACAAGACAAACCAAATAATACATAAGCGCAAGGAACAACAACAATTTTCCATTCAAGCCTCGCCCCTCCAATCCTTTGGATATGTTTACGTGTGTGTAAGTTTGTTTGTTTGTATGTATGATTTAAAAGTACTTTTACATCCGACTGCAATCATACAACGAACGCGTTATGCAAATAGTCCCTATGTAAAGTTTCATAATATTTTCGTAAGACAAAACTCACGAATTATTCACTTTTCAGCATACCTGCCGCATTGCTCGTGTGTGTGTACACAGCCCAACTGTGTTATTTTGTCAAATTTACGTTTCAACAAACCCCTACCTTGTTGGGTGGGACATAACTGTCTCGTTTATCTTGTGTTCAAACTTTTTTTTCTTTCTTTCTCCGAGCCCTTTCACCAAGTTTTCTATTTTTGATTCATGTCAGTAGAAACATTAATGTATTGTCGTTACTATGCCAGTCATTTCTAGAATGTATGCTGGTACCAACAACAGGGCTGACCGCACGGGTTGTGTAATTGATTATGACAAGGATGAGGGCACGAGGGTGGTTTATCTCAAAAGTGAAGTTTTACCATCATATCGCCAAGCTATCGATGGTCCATTTCCTTAAAATTAACTTTTCTCATCCTTCCACCTTAGGTTAAATAGTTTACGGGCCTGTGACGTCAGAGCCGGTTAAGATAGAATTTCTCATGCTAATGAATTTATGTTTTACTCAGTGAGTTTTAAAGATATGACGTTGAATCAAAAACCATAAATTCTTAAATAGTTCTGAGAATAGTCCTATAGCGCCACAAACATATTTTTTTTATCTTGGAGGTAGTTTTTTTTTTTGGTAAATTCTCTACAACTTAGGCTATTTGACTTGGTCTCGAAAATGGCCTGTAGGAATAATCCTGCCAGGATGTAGATTAAAAAAAAAGTATGTGGTAGCATATGTATATCTAGAATAGAAAACAAGAAAAAACGTAATATTAAAAAGCAAGTCAATGTTTACAAAGAGCAAATATTATAGTGACTGTGCGAACTCGTCATAGGAAGAGAGAAAGGGTTATCAGCACATAGAAAATAGCCTTCTCAGGGCGAACTTCTGATTTACTTCCCTCTCCTTCTATTTTGTACATTGGTGGCTAAGTGTGCTAGCGCTTAGGTGCATCAAGTTAAGACGCAGCCCGCTTCGCAAAATATCTTCGAAAGCTACACGTAGACAACGTAGTTAAGTCACACCTTACCTCAGTCAGCAGAGTTAGTGTCCACAGGCTTGGATTAAATTTGTCGCATTTTATATCAACTTTTTAAATAGAGGATTACATAAAAAGTAATTACAAATTAGTTTAACTCATACAGGACTAAGCATCCAACTCTATCACCATATAAATAAATACAAGCGTAAGTAATTATCATGCTCAGTTACTCAATTTCATATACACCGCTTAGAATCGAACCGTAGATATTTAGTTTATCCTTCTGCCTAATTAGCCAAAGAGATGGGTAATTAAATTCTGTTTTCACCAAGCAAACACAAAAACGGTATACTAATTGTTTCTGGACGACGATTATACGTCTAGCTAAAAACCCATTCATTCGTTTGTTAAGAAGTCCATCAGAAGAGTAGAAATCGCTGCGCAAACGTTAAGCTCTAAGGCAATATTTAATTATATGATGCGTTAATTCAAAATATGGTTAACGACAAAATAAAGTCCAACGATTCCAACGGGGCTCTATTTACTTAACAACCCTTTAGTTTGAGTTTTATTGATAGAAAAATTAGAACTTAACTCATTTTTAACGACTTTTTAAACATATTTGCGTATTTATGAAACTAGCTAGGCTTAATGAAAAGGGTCTCTAGGTTTAACCTTTTATTTAAAGAAAATAAATAGTCACTTTTTTGATAAGCTCATAGCATAATATTTTAAAATATTTGAGAACTTTTAGCGAGAAATACTTTTTTTCTTGAAATAAAGAAGTTTAAAAGTTTTCCTTTCCCCTATTTCTTAATCATATGGCAAAGAGCGGTTGTAGGGGAATGGTGAAATGGACTATAAGCTTAGGCAGAATGGAAAAGTAGTTCCAGAAAACGACAGAGTATTTTAAGCCGTGTGGCCTGACAGCGATTGAAATTTTCTTTTGAATCGAGGCGGATGTCTTAACCAACACTAAAATGTAAAACATAATTTCATTTACTTTTATAATGGGGTGAAGTTTAGAGTGCTTATAACAGAAAATATGTTATGTAGAATTAAGACAAATTTCAAGATATTAAAACAATTATTCTAATTACAATGGTTAACATCGAAGCGCCAATATATTAAAAAAAAAAAAACAAGCATCCATTGTATATATATTAAAAAGCGGGTACTTCTAAACCAGCCAGCAGCACCAAACATTTTATTTATACTTATTTTAATGGAGGAAAATTAATCATGTAGAATAACATTACGTACCTATATGAAAAATAGAGTAATTACTTATGTAGCCTTTCTCCTACCTCAGTTCAGGCGAAACATAACTTATTTGCTTCGCAACGAAGGAAATTTGATATATATATATATATATACACACACACACAATATAGAGCCGCGATGATAGTCAAAACGACAATTCACACACAAGCTAACGTGTTATTAACGCATATTTTCCAAACTGAAACAAGTTACTCTATAAAAGTGAGGCGCACAGAAATAAAAAGAAGTGGTTGTTGATGTAAAGGGAAGGAGGGGGGGGGGGAAGAATGTTCTCTCTGTGCGCTGTGTAATTATACTGGCAGAAGTATACTTAAGTATTCTAATTCGTGTACGTGATCAGGTATTGGCACTCCAAATGGTACCTTGTATCTTAAAGCGGTTCACAACCGGATTGAGTAATATGCGACGACTAGACGTTACAAAATTCAAAAAAAGAAGGTAAGGGGAAAGGAAGAAAATCTAACGTTTGCATCGTAAAAATTGAGATTGTAAAAATATGGCTATATAGAAGGAACACAAGATTAAACCATCGGCACAATACAGTTACCTAAATATCTTTTTATTAGATTTAAAGAAGAAACTAGGCTCGTTTTTCAAACATTAGTCGTAAACCTTTGTTAGAATATGGTTTGTTAAGTGATTATACTTTAGATCTCATGACAAATAATTTTGACAAAGTTATATTGTTTAGTCATGATTAAGAAACTAACTTATCCAATTGGAAGAAAAAATCAATCTTGTATTGCATAAAAAACAAATGAATACGTTCTACTTCAAAAATCTTGCGATTTAAGACTGCTTATTTTGTTAAGTATTTTAGATGCAATTTAATCCAAGTTGGTTAGAACATTTGGAGTGTTTAGTTTTCTGAATTTTTCAACCAGAAGTACCGAAATACCAGAAGAGATCGACCTGCCCAGACCGATTGAAACTGCTAGTCATTCTTATCTAGGTACTGGGTTTCTACATTAGGCCAGGCCTACAGGTAGGGTAAAAAATCAACGTAATTCGTCTTCATATTATTTATTTTTACTATTGTCATAGTCTATAATTCCCACTCCCTCAGTTTTTGTATTATTAGAGTGCCTTTACGCGCGGATTTTCTGTGTGTGGAATCAACTCTGCCCAAATAAATAAATACACACAAACCTAATCACGCCGTTCCATTACGGGGTAGGAAAGAAACAGTGCATGTAGCTAAAAAAAAAAAAGCCCACATCTTATTTAATCCATCCTCACACTCACTTTCTCCACACTTCTCTATCCTTGCATACTTCATTCGCTTCAACAACAACCATACACCGAGTCATTCATGCTCTTTTATTCTTAAATCTCTTTCACACATTCATCTACCACATTTAGCTACGTCTTACATGGCCTACACCTTCCCAGAAAATGTACAGTATATATCTTAATTCTTATTTATATTCCGGACGAGATTCGTTCTTCACTTGTCTCCGGCTAGTTACACGCCTGAAGTAGCGATGGCCGACCACGAAAATAAACATGAAGATACAAGACTACTTCAAACGATGAATGTTTAGTATAAGAGGTAAGTGTTCTCTTTTACCTCGAAATAGTTACCATTCTTATTATTTCAAACAGTGCTAGACAATCTTTCATCCGTTTTATTGTGGATGAAAATAAAGTTTGTCTTGGTTGCACGCCAACGACATAGCGTGGTTGAGCCGTGCCGAAGAATATTTTAAATTTTACTTTAACCCACCAAAATTCATGAATTGTAAGAGTTTTTACAAATTAGTAAAACAAATCAGGGTGGCAAATATCAGTGTATTATTTTCGCAATTTCGAATGCCTTTCCTCCCACTTTTTCCCCCGGGTCTTAGTACCTACTTATTCGGTCTATACGCACACATCAACTAGGATACTTGAATAAGGATAGGAAGGAAGAATTTCAGAGAAAATGTAGCCGTATTTGCGTGGATAGAGAGGAGAACATTTACGAAATTATTATTTTAAATAAACATTTGCTGATAAAATAACAAGGCGTTTGTAAGACAACCTCCATAAACATTACGTGGATAACACAAAATGTTAGGTTAACACCTAAAATAAGCATAAAAACGCTTCCAGATACAATAAACACGAGTGGTCATAGCTTTTATAACGATCAGGATTATTATTTATAGTGATCAATGTTTTTATTTAGACATCATGTTCCAACCGTGCATTCAAGTCTATGAACAATGCACACAACTCCCTGTTGTAGAAGTTTTCTCTAATATTATCAATACAATAAGAAAAATCTCTCACTTAGTATACTTAATATAACTTGATAATATACTAAGAGTAAAAACGTATCTCCAGTTCCAATACATCTCTAATCGTGATTCGAATTAGGTGTCCTCAAAATAAGGAACGAAAAGTTTCAGCACTTTAGCGTTCTCTCTCTCTTAGAGGCAAAATTAACAACCCTTTAGGAAAAAAATATTTCATAGATTTTCATAGGAATGTTATAATGGGAATTTTTAAAAGTATAAGCTATTCACACACTAACAATTTTGATTCCATTAGTCCGAGTTTTTGTATTATATTTGTTACTTTAATGCCTCTTATCGCGGAAGTATTTATTAGGTTCAATCATATTATAGGTGTATAAAAATATTTTTTCAAATAATGCTCAAGAGCGTTTAGTAAACTTATATCTAAAAGTGAACGATAAAATGGAGGAAAATATTAATATTTGTATTTTGAATAATTAAACTAACTCAACATTTTTACTGTAGTCTAAGGCGTCACATCACTCTCGCAATCGGCTGTACTGCCAATAACGGAGAGTACGGGTTCGAAACCGTGTACTGAAGGTTTTTTCCTAAATTATTTTTCACTCTTCCTCTACGCAATTGCTGGAACACTTACTTTAATTTCAACCTTCCTCCTCTTTAACACATTAGCGTAGTTTGTAAATATGCGTGCATCCCGAAAGGGTAGTAAGACGTGCTGCAAATAAATAAATAATTAAATAGATTATGAATCATATTTATTTGCGTTCTAAGGTTAAAGAGGACATTTCCCAATTTAGGGGACTTGTACAAACAAGGGAGTTCAATTTTCTTAACATGGTGATTTTAACAGTTCTTTAATATCTGTCAAAGGTGTACTGGAATTTAATTACAACTTTTTATCTTTATTTAAAAAGTTTGTCATCTAAAGCCGTTATGCTCATGACATATATTCAACGACTGTTGATAAATATCATCATGTGAAGAAAATTAAACTAAATGTTTCTACTAGAAAAATATTTTATTTATTTTGGTAAAAAAAAATTGCTATAAAAACTGTAAAAACATTGCTCGGGTTTCCTACACTCCCACCTTAATGGTTTGGATCTATCCAAGTGGTCAGCTATTTTTAAGTCCTAATCTAGGCCTGGGTGTTTAATGGTCGACTGCTGGTTGAAATCAGTGTGTGTTTGTTTATTAAATGCAGGTTAATTCCCTCGGAATATTCCTACTTGCTACGCAAGCGGGCGTATCGTTTTATACCCCTGGACGGCAGTTGGATGTGTGTTTGGTATTCCTCGGGCTGGTGATACGAGCAACCTGCCGGCTCTGGTTGAATACCAGATGAGAAACTGGATGGACCGGATCGGAATGACCGCGGTGTTTACTCTTCCTACAGTACAATTTTCAAAAAAAGAGCCTTTCAGAAATAAAATATATATATTAGGAAAAATTGATAACATTTTAATATATTATTATTATTATTATTATAATTATTATTATTAGCACCGCGTCTTACTACCCGTTCGGGTTATACACACTTACGCTAATGTGTAGTGGTAGGGTGATTGTGAGATGAAATGGAGGACCTACAGTTTAACGTGGAATCCGAACCACGGTGGAGGCCTAGCATTCCCCACATTCACAAGATGTCTTGTCAGAGGTGAAGGAAGGGTTTGGTAATCAGATAAATCTGTACCGGGACCGAGGATTAAACCCCGGCCGCCAGCACAGAAGTCTGACACCTTACCCCTAGACCGCCAGGTCACCCGTTATTCACTGTTGATGCAACATTAGTTTTATTTTCTAAAGTAAAGTAAAAATAGGTACAATCTGCCTCTCTCTATAATTAAAGAGTTAACCACATCTGTACTTGTCTGAATAAGTGCTTATTTTGATATGAATACAAAATATTATACTTAAAAGTAAATACTCACATTTTTACATAGATTTTGCCTGTTTTGAATCAAATCCAATATAATACTTTTATTCGTATCAGGAATTTACCTTTTCAGCCTTGGTGACTTAGGAATTAATGTATTTATTTAACTATAAAGATAGTTTATTTGATTATTCACTCTCCATTGCGAACCTTTGGTGTTTTTAATCATAAACTAGCGAGTAAATACTCAATAATTTTGACTCCTCTAAGCATTTACTCTACCTAGAATAAATATTCATAAATAATAAAGTACTTGAAAAATTAATCGAGATATAAATATTATTTTATTTAGATCAACCAATGTATTAATACCAACCTAATTACTAAAATAAAGCCCCAAAGTACTTACAAAAACAAGCTAGAATGACCGGCATGTACAGAAATCCGCATCTAAATTCTCCAAGAGCATGACTGGATATATTACGCCAAAAATAGTAATACTACTAATAAAATAGTAACAACAAGACACCAGCAAGAGAAAATAATTGTACCAATAATTAAGGTTGTTATTATGGGTGGAGCAACAAAGGGGCACAGCAGTGTCAAATTCTTTAGAAATGTGCTGACCAACGGTAATTAGTACTTATTAAAGGATAACTCTAATTAAGTATTTGTTATATATATAACACAATAACAATAAGACCCAATAATAAAATGAAACAAGCCCTAACAAAACATATAAGTAATAACCATTGAGTCAAATGTAAAAGAGAAACTGAGCCAGTTGATTTGTAAGACTTAATGGAAATAATTGAGTCTCAAATGAAATGTTGTTGCTCTAAACCTAAGTGCGCTATACACATTTATGTGATTGTGGAGGCTCCGACCCACCCACATCCTGTCTTGTAAAGCTCCACTTGAGGTCCATAGCCAACCCAGTAGTCTCGACCAATGCACAACGCGGTCGTAGACTATCACGTACTCACCCAGTGCAGCCAACCAGAAGAACTCATAGCACATCAACATCCCAAAAACAACTTCAGTATAAAGTGTATAAACACCAATGTAAATGCAGTAAACCCTATTAGGTATAAGCTAGGTTAAATTTAGAATAGGGTAGATTAAGACGCCAATTTCAGATGTATTTTTTTATTTGAGGTATTTAAGGTGCACTTTCTGAACCTATTAATTATATCAGCCCGCAAAAATTTTTATGAGCGAGAGCGAAAGGACTTACCAATTTTGTCAGGAAAGGTATTTTAAAACACCTTACAGAATTCTTAATAATAATAATATTTAGCACCGCGTCTTACTACCCGTTCGGGTTATACGCTTTAAGTACTAATTACTCTAATGGATTAGGAATTGGGAAGGTTGAATTAGAGGAAGTTAACCCACATTTGCGTGGAGGGAGAGTGGAAAACAATTTAGGAAAAACCACCCCCAGTTCAGCCGACCGAGATTCGAACCTCGATCTCCCCATCCTCAGCAGTCTAGCTCAACACAAGCACGTTAACCAACTACGCAACAGAGGCGGGTATCCAAGATTCTTATACATACCACAATCGACATGGGATCGACGGCTTTACTTCCCCTCCGAAGGAAGTTGTGCTACGGATTTTTTATCGCTCCAGAAAGATCCGTCAACTCCAGCTGGTTTTGAACCCACGATCAATGGGTCCCCCAAACGCTTCATATGTTAGAAAGGTAATCTTGCAAAACACAAGTATGTTTACTAATAGTACTAAAAGTATCCAATAATTATTTTGTATGCAATTCCCCACTGCTTTGTAAAAAAAAAAAGATAGAAATTATGAACACATAAATCTCCGTTAAGTGTAGTTAGGCATAGTTTATTATAGTCTATTGAAATAAAGTGCACACACTAATAACTCCGAACTATTAAAAAACAAGCCTTAAAAAGATAATTAAAAATGAATAAGCATTTAATGAAGAACTGCTCACGAGAAATATAAACAAATCGAGGGTTGAGCTGCAACAAAAAGAGTCTATAGTAATATAATACATCGAAACAAGTTTTAAACCGAGTAATTATACCCAAGTACCAACAGGAATCAAACCACAGACTTTTTTTTTTTTAATCTCTGAGATACATGCTTTTCAAGATCAGTTTGCGCCCAGTACAATGCTACAATGGGAGCGCCAACGGCTTGAAACGAACAATAAAATAAATTACGTGTCGAATCACTTAGAGCTAAGTTAACATTACGAGAGAGTGGCTGAGGAATTCCATCTAGCGCCGGATGAAGCGTGTTAGTAAGAGGAGTCTGAAATGCGCCTTAACAAAAGTCATTGCGGGAATCAAGACTTTCACTTGTCTTCCTTTATCTGTGTTAAAGACGAGAAACACTAGCAAGGTCACGTTTTATAATCCTACTACTCATAAAACAACTTTTAGAACTCATAGAAGTAGAACAATCATGACTCAGAGCGTCCTTGTTTTTATCTTCACTGGTGGACCAGATTGGGTCCACCAGCACACGGACTTTTATTTTTCTCCAAAAAGTCAAAGAACAGATATTCAGGGGGATGAGGGGGCGGCTACATGACTGTCAAGGTTCATCACATCTTTCTAACGTTTGACTTTCTTTTAAATCTTAAAACAAAACCTTAAGCATGAATCAAAGACCATATTTTTATGGCACGTTTGGAACCAAGGTTGTTAACGGCTTAGCATAAGGGTGAAGACCTTTATGGCTGATTATTATTTTTGAAAAATTTCAGATTTTTCGAAAGTGGAGCAGATCCCACATTACCATTTTGAAATTTTAAGATTCATTTGATTATCTTTTATGGGTTTTTTATGGGTCAAATTTCAACTTGTAGCTACATCTAAAATAATGTTATATATTAGTGGTATACATTTTAATCTCTTTTCATTTACTGGGCTTCTATTTTGAAATTTCATATAAAGTCATTTCGGTTAACCGGAAAGGTAGAATTTCTAATTTTCTACCACCCCCTAACCCACTAAAAGTATTTTTTATAATGCCTTCAAGAGACTTTTAGGGGCCCCGCCCTTTCCCAGCTTTCGTCTTTTCATTTCGAGTGAACACACCAGAAATTATCGTGGTTAGTGGATGGGAAAACCACCGTGATTTATCACATATGAACAACTAAATTTCAAACTGAAGCATTTTTTCTCTCACCCCCACATTTTTCTCCTCACCAATCACTCTCCTCCTACATCTCTACTTGTCTCTTTTTTAATACTTCTATCATTATCTCTATCTCTTCCAATATTTCTCTCCTCACCTATATCTTTCTCTATATTTCTCACCTCACTGAGCTCGCTTCCCTCCTATTCCTATCTAGCCTGATCCCTACCTCTTTATCCATTTCTTCACCTCCCTAAAGAAAAGTGAGCAAGAAAGGTTCATAAAATAAAACACTGCTACACTTTAGGAGTATAATCGTTAGGTCGAAACTCAAGGAGACCCTCCTACCCTGGTTGAAAGTTTTCTACCTTGATCGGTGTCAATGAGGTTGAACACACGCGACTCTACCATGCTTCATCAAGTTTTATGACGGCACGAGCTACATGCGGAAGTTTACCAGTAGAGAACATTCCTCTCCTCGTCGGAACATATTGTGTGTGTGGGGGGGTGAGGCAAGAACCAGCTACATTTCCCCTTGTCTCTATCATTTTGTTGTCCGCGATTATTTTTATATCTGTTGTAATGATAGGTTATTCCGTCTGTTACGCAAGACGCAGCCGCCAGGTCGCAGCACTGTGCGCACGGTCGCTGTGCTAAAGGCCCCAGTGTTGCCATTCAGAGAAGCAAGCATATCTAGAGAGGTGGCCCCAATTTCATCAATCATATATTTTTCCACAGTGCTGTAAATAAAGACAGAGGACCTTGCCAAAGGAAGGTATGTAAATATATAGCGAGAGAGAAATGGGGCTTGTAGACGAATAGTACAGTCCATTTTTCATAGGAAGAAACTTATTTAGCAGTTATAAAAGTCATATCTACGTTCATGTATTCATAAGATAATTCATGTGATCTTTAGATGTCAGTGTTGATAGATATTAACAATACCTTTAAAATAACACTAATAATATAGTAAAATGTTATTATTGTTTAAATAAAAAAAATTGTTTTCCCAAATGTTCTCACTATAGCAATAAGAAAAAATATGCACAACTAAAAACCAAATTGATTCTCTCCCCACGAAGTATTATAGATTAGCCTATACTATAACTTCCGGTTATGCGAAATGACTTTTGTATGGAATTTCAAAATTGAAGGAGAGGAAATGTAACTCAAAACTTAAAGATTTTTTCTTCTTCATAAGATGCAATACGCTCAAAGATAATTTATTTTCCATTTCAAATTTGGTAAAAGAAGTGATACGCGCACAAATTGACTTAGTATTCATTTCCCTCCAATCTAGGGTGTATTTTTTGCCACTTACAAGGAAGTAACCTATCTGTGACGTAGCTGCAAGTCAAAAAAGAATTTCCCAGGTTGATGTGTTTAGGTTCTATTCGGTGGGTTTTCAAAGAAAAAACAGCGGGAAAAAAATTAAATAGTTTTAAAAATGGTTTTACAGCGTTACACAATTATTATTTTCATCGTTTTATTCACTAAATGGCTTCTAGGAATCTTCCCACCAGGATGTAGATTAAAAAAGTCATGGAATATGATGTAATTCTACAATAGGAAACGGGTGAACTGGTGGTCTAGGGGTAAGGTGTCAGACTTCTGTGCTGGCGGCCGGGGTTCAATCCTCGGTCGCGGCAAAGATTTATCTGATTACCAAACCCTTCCTTCACCTCTGACAAGACATCTTGTGAATGTGGGGAATGCCAGGCCTCCACCGTGGTTCGGATCCCACGTTAAACTGTAGGTCCTCCATTTCATCTCACAATCATCCTACCATTACACATTAGCGTAAGTGCGTATAACCCGAACGGGTAGTAAGACGCGGTGCTAATAATAATAATACAATAGGAAACGAGAAAAATATAATGGCAAAGTTGTCCGGCGCATAATAGTTGACACACAGAACCCCTTGTCCCAAAAGTTCATAACTTAATTGGGCCACGATCAATGACCAAGAGGATCATCATCATAGCTTAGTTGGGTCACGTTCATTGACCAGGAGAATTATCGCCATAGCTTAGTTGGGCCATGTTGACTGTCCAGCAGGACTAAAACAGTTAAAAGACCTGCGGGTAGATATGAATTCGGCCCCACCAATAGTTTTGCCTTATATTAGGTTATGCTTGTTTAGGTTAGGCTTGGTTAGGTTATATTAGCATTTTGTTGCGTCTTATTATCCTTCACTTGCTGTTTTTCGCTCAGCCTTAGAAAACATTTACAACCATCCAAAATGGAGCACCACAACAGCCGTGGGCAAATTAGTACACCAATACAACTTGTTTACAATTCACAAGAAGGAACTTGTGGCCTATCTGTAATACGCCCATACTCTCCAGGGGCAAATAGTAGAGTAAGTGTTTACACTCGTCAATGAAAGAGGGGAAGTTTTTCAGCAGATAAACAAAGGCCTCTCAGGATAAAAGTCTTATTTCCTTCCTTCTATTTCTATTTCGTACGTTGGCGCCTATGTGCTTAGAATGATTAGATACAAGTTTAGATACCACCCACTTATAAAAAAAGGCTCGGATTCTAGTAGTAGACAACGTCGTTAAATACAAAAATATTACTTTAGAAAGTAACGCATAAAATAAGCATATATATATTTGTATTTTTAAACATATTTTAAAATATCTCATCTGGCAACACTGCTCCATGAATTCCCTGAGGAGTTATAATTAATCGTATAGCGGGGCCCGAAGGAAACGAGTACGCTACAGTTTTAATTGAAACCGTTGTTCCTGAGACGAACGGCGACCTTGTTCTTCATTAATGTTCTTCCTTCAATTGTCTTCACACCCGCGCACTAATTCGTTAATAGCGGCAAGGAGAGGGGGGGATCTTGCTCACTTCTGACTTGTCCGTTCCTACACAGCCTTGCTGTTTTAAAGGCTTGTCTTCACAGTTGGCTGGTTGCTATTTTTCACACACTTCCAAAAATTGTAAATTACTATTCATTAAAGACGGAAATAGCCATTAGTTGAACGCCAACTTATTAGCCGTTACGTTTCTAAGCCCAGGGCATAAAGCAAGCATCCAGGTTCTAAAATACCGTGTCAATTGCATATTATTATTATTTATTATTATTTTTAGCGCCGCGTCTCACTAGCCGTTCTGGTTATACACCTGCGTACTAATTACGCTAAAGGTTATAGGGATTGGGAAGGTTATATTAATATGAAATGTACCCGCATTTTCGATGCGAGAGAATGGAAAATAATTTTAAAAAAAACTCTCAGTAGGGCCTACAATTGACCGAGATTCGAACCTCATCTCCCCGGAATCGGCAGTCGTAGTTTACTGCGAGAGTAGCGCGGTAGACCACGCGGCTACCGAAGCGGGTATTTTTTATTATTGTATTATTGTTGTAGCACCAAGTCTTATTACCCGTATGGGTTGTACGAATGTATACTATTACTCTAATGCGTTAGGGATGGATAAGGAATAATTCAAAGAAAGTGTATCAGCATTTACGTGGAGGGAGAGTGGAAATGAGGAAAGAAACCCCCTCGCAACACACGACCGGAATTCCTCGGATCAGTCGACCATCAAAGCGGGTCTTTATTCTAATATTATGTTTTTATTAATATTAGTAGTACGCTTGGTAAAACTAAACATGAGACTCTAGTGCCCAAGAAGATGTGGCGACACGGTGATTGATGGTGTAGTTGGGGTGGAGAAAAAGAATGTATAGAAGATTTTATCGTTTTTATGATATGAACCATTCTTCGCTACTGTAATAGGATTTTGGTATGAAGGATATTATATAAAGGCCCTTTTCCTATAAGAATTCTACCAATTTTTTTTTCCAAAGGGCCTTACCTACCAAAATAATAATAATATACAACGGGGACAAAATATGTACGTATTACTTGCCCTACACTTCTCCCGTTATGAAGAAACTAAACTGCTGAGAAATGATTATTTGGAAAGATAATCAAGAATATGGGCTGTTGTTACTTAACAACATACTTGTCCGATCAAGTTCTTCTATAGCCTAATTCAGTGAACACATGATCTAAGGCGTCACCTTGGAATATACTAAACCACCGACTAACGGAATATCGGAGGTTATCCCAGTTGAGTGGTTTTCCCTAAAGGAATTTCCACTATCCCTCCACGTAAATGCGGGTACATTTGATCTAAATAAAAAGTTTCTAATTCCTTATTCCTAACTAATTAACGTAATTAGTATATATGGGTATAACCTGAACAGGTGGTAAGATGCGGTGCTTACGGGGGGGAAAAATTATTAATAAAAGAAGTTCAATAATATTTGCACGCATGCGCACAACTGTTTTTCCACTGGTTAGCTCCGTAACTTAGGACGGAACCTTTTGACAATTATAAAACATACTAATGATATGTTTATACGTAAAGTCATGCTTTGGTCTGTCAATGTTTATAAATAATATCAATGTCTATAAAATAATATTAATATAAAGTAAAATGTTATCACTGTTGATCGCAAATAAAAAAATATTTTATTGTAGTTTTCTTTGTGGTTTTTCATTATTTCTTCAGGCCAATCCTGGAGCATTTATCTAAACTTCCAAGCAGCCACTAATAAAGTAATATCACTGATATGAGTAGTGCGGAGTAGTTATCTTTGTTTATAAAATACACGTTAAAATTCAAATACAATATAGAATAAGGTTGTATAAATTATAGTAGCGAAACTAACAAATGTGCGCCAATCTTTGTTAAATTTTAAATTTGGGAGAAGGTTGTATAATAGAGACACTAACCGATTGTTTAATTTTTAGTTTAAACAAAATGAACGGTATACCTACGTTTAAAGGGTTATACACTGAATTTTATTTTAACATGCATTTATAATATTTTTTCCCCTTGCGATTAAACTATCCCTAATGATAACACATTATAATAAAATCAAACGTTATATTTTTGGTTAGTATCAGAACTACTATTTATTGTCTTTAGGAAAATGTGTGTGAATGTACAACTCTTTTTTTTTTTACTTTTAAGAGTGGGCGGGGA
>CABEEJ010000286.1:179893-228443 GCA_901482245.1 Timema douglasi
ATCCCAGAGTGTCTCAGTTTTTTTAACAATATATGCCTCTATCAGTTACTTAGGTTTTTTTATTGTAATTCAAGGCTCTTTGTAGTTTTGATCGTGGCCGAAGCATGTTTAACTTAGTTGCAGAAGTATATGCATTCTCCTTATCTTCTATCTACTCTACTACACACGTTCTAGAAATCTGGTATAGGTTTTGCTAATCATTAGGCTTAATTTCCTTGCTAGCGCCTGTGATAATGTGTTATAAGATAATTAAACTAAACAATTTGGAGACAATCTACAAACTAGTCAAATAAACGGTTTTGTAGAGGTTTTGGCAAGTGATAACAATTTGAGAGTTCATATTTATGTCTAAGGCATATTTTAATTTGACTTACATACTGTAAGAATCTAACATTTAAATTGGTAAGAATCAAATGGTTAGCGCTCAAAGTAAAGTAGACTATAGTATATATCTCGTTGAGTTTGAGTGTTCCGGTATGTTTATTATTATTCTATGGTACAAACTAGTGTTCTTTTCAGTGCTGACCTGCCATAGGTCCTACAACTGTTGGCCAGCATCATAATAAAATAAAATAAATTGAAATTATTATTATTTCAAGCTCAAGAGTTTAATCGTATTTAGTTCAACACAAGGAGATCATTAACTAAACAAGTTAATAACCTTGACATTCGAGTTCAGTAGTATAAATATCCTTGATGTGGTATGGATAGTTATAATTTTAAATTAGTCCTTGTGGCCGCTTTCATAAAGTTTACTACCGGTCTATAAACTGTTGTATTGGTTATTATTATAGACAATCTGTTCTTTACCCACACGTGTATATTCGTAGGCCTTTAAATATATTACAGAGGAGACTCACTTTGATCAATTCTTGAACTTATTTGTTAAGTTGAATATCAAAAAACAACACCAATGTAATCAAGATTCATGTTCAACATCACACGTTATTACAATGCACCCGTTTCTCTGGAAGATGTGTGACAGGCATTTTAAGACGTATATCCCTCGAGGTGTGGGCAAGTAATGTCCCCCAGTCATTGTCCATGGCCTTCGTCTTCGTCTTCGGAAATAACAGGAATGCGATGGTTGCCACCGAGTTACATTACTAACGTGTTTTGCGTAACCCGGTTGTGCCAAATCTCTCTAGGAGAATTCATGTGGACGGAGATGGAGCAGGTACATGGGGACTACAACTAGCGTAAAAAGGTAATCATGATAATGTCTAGTAACTTGTCCGGATGACGAACCGGAACGGTCGAAGAGACAAGCGGGTCCTACTGACAATTGTTGTGTGAACACGAACACACACACACACACACACACACACACACACACACGGAAAATCCTATTGTACTTTGCCCCGTGACCTCACAAGTGTTAGATTATGTACAGTAGTTTAATTAGGTCACCCCAAGCTCTCGTTTTAAAACGTTACGAGGAAGTAGGTTCGATCTCACAAAGAAATAGTTTCACGTAAGATCAAATCAAAGAAGGCTTGCGGATTATGTAACGCATTGTCAAGGAATCTTATTTACATACGTTATGAGGAAAACGAATAAAACCGGCTTGTGTCCACATTCTTCTATAGAACGTTCCTTGAAAGAAATGAGTTAATAAAAGGACAGTATTGTTATAGGCATAGTTAACTTTGATTGAATTCACTCCTGTCGACTTCTAATCGAGATCACAACAAAAAAAATTGCCATTCAAATTGGGTTTTATCATCCTAAAAAAGAAACACATTTTATTCCTACACACTTCCGTTTGTATTATAAATCAAATTATTATTTATGCTAACACAATAATTATTGTCACTTTAATTTGAATTTTCTTACTTGGACGGGGAAAATCTACAAACCTTTCTGCTTCGGTGAGATAATTTAATCATATTTTTTCTAATAGTTAATTTATACATATTTTTGACACGAGGATAATTGAAACTGTTAGCTTATACCTATAGTTTGATCCAAATCACTTTATTCCACGAGTGGCCAACAAAATTAAAGCTTGACAGTTTCAAAAATTTAAGTTAATTTAAGTGTGTTAATTAATTAATCAATAAGATAGTTTTATTTAATTTTAACGTTCAGTCTATGTTTACATCTATCTGGGTAAGGGGCACCTTGCCAATCAACGGGCACAACTCTACCTTCTTGAACATCTTAAAGCATATCATAGATTGAAAATAAATCCCTCATGGAGTCTGGTTTAAAAAAACACAATTTTTTAAGACAATCAGTTATTTTCAACCATAAATTTAACGTGCTGTCAAGAAATGATTTCTTTAAAATCCGTTTAGCATAATAATCGAAATGTGAAGCTGGGAGTTCCCTTGATATATACATTGCTGCACATCAACTATGTTAGCTATAAGACAGCAAAGTTGAAAACAAGGCGAAGCACGACCAGGAATGAAGCCATCAGAAACAAGTTGCGTCACCCCATCAAAAACATGTCATGTCTCCCCACTTCCACTTGTCATGGAGAATAGTTGTGACCAATCGGAGAGCACGTACAGTCTTATTAGGCTGGAAACAGCTGTCACACGGAAACAAATTATGCTGGGGCGCGAGGAAGTTAAAGAGTACATTTTGATAAATGCTTGACAATAACACATTGTGCTGAGTTTTTGAAACGAAAACAATTCTACTCGGAGACCGGTACAGTATTTAGTTGGATTTTTTTTATCATCCATCATTATAAAAAAAAAAGCCTCCTTTTATACTTTCTCATATCAAAAGAAAGTATTGTGATCGTGAAAAAAACTGATACCTACATTATGACGAATTTTTACGTTTTATGTGGCCACAAACCCAAAAAAGTGGCCACGAAACTGAACCGAACGGAACCGAAAACGGTTCGATGGATTTTGTTCAAACTTGATATTTAGATTTTATAGGGCTAAGCCACACACACATAAAAACAGAAGAAATGTTACCCTTGCCCAATGATAGTGAGTCAATACACCGATATATTACTCTCAGTGGGTACACGGATTAAACTTCAAGCTTATCTGGTCTGGTTTGTCAAACACGCGAAGGTCGGGTTTCGAATGCTGGTTGAGTGTACTGGATTTGTTTACTCCTAAACGGTTTTCCATTTTCACTTCGCGCAAACGTTGGTAAATTTTTAGCAGGAAAAGTTTTGTTTGTTTTTTCTTAAAGGCCTTTCTTACGAAAATCGGACTGTACTCACATGTATAAATGACACCTGGACATAGACAATTTTACTATGTCGTTCTTATATATTAGGAAATAAGTAATTCAGTAGGAATTCCAGTCGATCAACGTTTGTTTGAATGGCAGTATAAGTCTAATGGAGTACCTAATTAGAGGTTGTTTAGGGATGTCAAGAGAACACGCCCTAAAGAGGGTTTGAATTGATATTGGTTCTCGAGTTATCATGGAATTGTCACTTCAATGCTCCGGAACCAGTTTTCAAGTTCAAGGCCATTGTAACGTCTTAAAAAATATATATTGGATATTCTTATTTTTCAGTCTCACATGCAGGATATGTGTAAGAGTAAAGTTTAATTACGTTTCAAAGTGGTTTCCCTTTAGATAACCGTGGAATGTTACCAATGGCACGCATTCTATTCAGAGGCCAGGGACAAGGAGCAAGCGTGAGTTTCAGTCAGTCATACCAAACATGCCGGCAGTAGATTCAAACCACTAGATGTTATCATAACTTAACATTTTATTGAAAAAAAAAAAAGTTTCGTTTGTAGGGAGTTTTAGAGTGGAGGATACCGTTAGAAATATTTCTTTTTTTCTAAGCTTTCTTTGTATCTATATTTACTTAAAAACTAATGTAGCAAGTGGGGTTTATGAGCCCTGAAAGATGTGAAATTATGTTTGATACTGTTTGAAGGATGTTTTAAAATGATTTAAACCGTGATTACTGTTGCGATTAGGCCTCTTCTGATGAAAGTTATATAAATAAGTAAAATTATAATAAAACCGGCGAGATAATTTAATCCACATTTCACTTGATTTCCGTTGAAGGTGAGGTTATAGTTAGAACTACAGCAGGGTGATAGTATAGATTGTATCATTCTCATATGCTCTTTTTGTTTGTGTGCTATTTTTATAATATTTTAATCTGACACGGATGCGTTTTATATTGACTACATTCCTAATTCCTACCAGTAGATTAAATTTCTGATACCTTTAATGTTAAAAGTATTTAAATTAAAAAACAAATACTAAAAATATATAATTAAAGACCATGCAATGTTTTGTGAACTTTTTTTCGGGGTTAGAATCTTATATGGGTTTTCTGAGACGGTTTTTCCTAAAAGGTTTACAATTCTATCCCCACGTAAGCGCGGGTACGCATATTATACATTCTACCTTAGTTCAGTAATATGTGGAACACACACACACATACTAATCTGGCTAGTACTAAATTAACGAGAGTACATTAACTAATTTTTTCGATGGATATTTTTCTAACAATAGATATCAGAGTTCCATATAAACCGCCGAGATTGCTACCAAATAACATCGTCCGACTGTAAAAAAAAACCTTTGACCTTCTCTTCTTCCAAGCCGAGAGGCCATCTCTAATCTGAAGACGTCCATCTCCATGCATACATCCACACACGGACAATCATACACTTATAAGGCAAGCAGCAGAAGCGGCCCGTCTATCGTTAGATTGGGAGATTTGTCTCGACGAACAGCATCCAAAACTAACGTTGAATATGAAATGAAGCCGACTGCGGCGAGTCATACTTGGGGATATTTAAAAAAAAAACACGTGTAGTGCAAGTTAAGAGTGGGAGATACTTTGAAAACACGTGCGAGCTAAGAGTGGGAGATACTTTGAAAACACGTGCGAGCTACGAGTGGGAGATACTTTGAAAACACGTGCGGGCTAAGAGTGGGAGATACTTTGAAAACACGTGCGAGTTAAGAGTGGGAGATACTTTGAAAACACGTGCGAGCTAAGAATGGGAGATACTTTGAAAACACGTGCGAGTTAAGAGTGGGAGATACTTTGAAAACACGTGCGAGCTAAGAATGAGAGATACTTTGAAAACACGTGCGATCTAGGAGTGGGAGATACTTTGAAAACACGCAAAATCAAGGCATTACGCGCAAAAATGTATTCAAACCAAACAACACACTTCTAGTTTATATGAATCAAATTATTTATTATTATTATTATTATTATTATTATTAGCACCACGTCTTACTACCCATTCGGGTTATACGCACTTACGCTAATGTGTAATGGTAGGGGGATTGTGAGATGAAATGAAGGACCTACAGTTTAACGTGGAATCCGAACCACGGTGGAGGCCTGGCATTCCTCACATTCACAAGATGTCTTGTCAGAGGTGAAGGAAGGGTTTGGTAATCAGATAAATTTGTGCCGGGACCTGGGATTGAACCCCGGCCGCCAGCACAGAAGTCTGACACCTTACCCCTAGACCGCCAGGTCACCACCAAATTATTTAATCCCTCACAATTAATTATATAATATTAAATGCAGTTTACTTTAAAGTATTAAAAGGTATTTATAAAAAAATACAACAAAACGAAACTATTATTTTATTGTATTTTTTTTCTCTAACTATTGATTTAAATAAATCCTCCGTACCCTTCTCAACGTGAGCAGATCATATTTTAGACTTCCCTTTGAATATTTTTTCTTCATTCAAATTTACGTGACTTGCTTCACATTCGTGCCATCAGCAGCTTAGGCCTACACTAATCCAAAAACACAATATGATAAAAACAAACTTTATTCACCCGAAGAGAGAGTGGAGCCTCTATATGGGTCAAAATGTACGTTATTTTTACATCCTGGAGCATTATCCTTACTAGTACAGTAAAGGAATAATATACACAGAGGGCTTTTTTTTAAAAAAATATTTCCAGAAAGTGAGGGGCGGTGAAAAAAAACCTCGTGTAAGAATTTTGACGTGGTTCTATTACTGAATATCTAGGGTAATGTGAATCCTTACGTGATTTCGTTTCAACAGACTTACTGAATTACTCGAGACCAGATTACCTTAAGGTGAGGCCGAAGGGAGCGCAAGTAATTTTACAGTTTTTATACGATTACATTTTTTAGGCCTAATTAAATCAAATATTTCTCCATTAGCAACATAGAGTTTAGGTTTATGCACATGCTAATATCAACAGATCTTGAATATATGTAAAGGATGTCCTGGAATGTTGTCAAAACCTTTTAAATAAAGAGAAAAAGTTTTGACATTATTTCAGGACATCCTTGAAATCTATTCAAGATCTGTTGATATTAGCATATGCAGAAAACTAAGCTCTATGTTGCTACTGGAGAGAAATTTGATTTATTTTGGCCAACAAATTTCAATTTTATAAAAACTGTAAAAACACTTGTACTCCCTTCTGCCGCACCTTAAGAGAATAAATAATAAAAAGATAAGGGGGGAAGTGTCCTGAGCTATGAATAACATTAGGATTATAGAAGAATACAGCTACAAAAGTAACTGTGATGATTATAATGTATTAGTACGTCGAGTCATATAATTTACAACGGTCACGTTTTATAGATACTATCAATAAATATAAAAATACGCGTTATATTAATCCTAAAGTAAAATGTTAGCATTGCTGGCCATAAAAAAAATGCTTGTATTTTCTAGACTGTTCTTATTTCAATTTTCATAGGCAGGGCCTTAAGCGACTGCTAAATAGTTACTAGATATATTTTCACGTATTCATACGTCAAGTCATGCGACCTATTACTGACACTTTTAATACATAGTAAAATAACAATATAAAGCAATATGTAATACGTTTAGGCCGCAAAAATAATTTATGTATTTTCTAAAAGGTCATCCCTATGAAAAGTGAACTCTGTCAATCGACAAACTGCTAAATAAAAATGCCTCAAACTTTTGAGAACGTTTTAATGTTTTTAAAATGCCAGACTTCACATCCAAGTATTCGTAATCTTATCTCCACTAATCAAAATAGCGTCAAATATATCTTTGTCAAAACAACAATATTTATTTTATATGAAAAAGCAAGGCCACTTGTATACTTTAGTTGGTGAATTATGAAGATAGCACTACTTGTTATTGTTGCGCGTTGACAGGTTGTCAGATAAAAACAACTTAGCCAGGCAAAAATAACTTTGCGCTATTTCGAAATCTGAGCATATTTTTGTTCATTTCGCAACGATAATGAATAAATAAAAATATATAAAATATCTTAAACAGATTGTTTATTAAAGCATACAAATTTTAAATAGAAGTATGTCAAAGCAACTTAAAATTAGGTAGTTGATTTTTTGTTATATCCGATCTGTGTGTTTGTTTCAGTCTAAAATTAAATAGATCTACTAGTAGTTATGTGAACAGTAGACTCCCTCCATTCAAAGCATGCTAAGTACATCATACATAGCACTGCGGATGAAAACAAATTAAGGACCTTTTTAATTGTGAAAATAAATTCCAGGAATGAGAATTTGAAGGGTAAAATTAGATAGATCCAAACTAGGTCTTTATTCAAGAAATCAACACGTTTGGCTGGGCGAGGGTTGGCTAGGTAGTAGGTAGCTGAGATATTGCCAATCATGTGTTGGTCTTAAGTTAAATATTGATAAAACATTTAATATTTAACGATTTGCGTTTAGTAGAATGAACGCAAAACTATTTTCTATCATAATGGCTTGTAAACAAAGTGCAAAAGTTGACACTTTTCACTCTGAAAATTCAAAAATCTAGATATTCTGCTGGTTGGTCATTTAGATTTAAATGGGTTAAGGGTAAGGAAAGGCGCTGGCTTTAGCGTCGTCTAAATAAATACGATTTATTAATATTACTATTATTCTAATGCCTATGAAACAAAGGTAATTGGTATAGGAGCGTAGAATGAATCTTTTGAAAATGAATGATGATATAATTTAATAGGAGGGCGGGGGATCGGAGGATCACAAGATTTTTTTTAATTGTATTTTTATTTTACTCATCCTACCGTTAGACAGCTCTACACAAGGACGTTATGAACCTACTCTGTTTCTGGCGGTTATATTAACTTCTGTTCGACTATCCTAGCACCTTTAAAGTGTTCAATATATTACAATAATAGTGAGTTTGCACTATCTAGATTAATTCGAAACCACTTGAATATGTAACAAGCGATTAGAAATAGGAACACTGAGGAAGAAGACGACTTGAGTTTTAAACTCGCCCAGCCATGACAGTATCTATCACCTTTGTTCAAGATAATATGCAGAGAGAATACTTGAAGCGGTCAACGCTTCAAACACACACACACACGTGTGTGAGTGAGTGTACGAACCAGGTCATTGACGCTACCGTCTATAAGGGACCATCAACACTGTCAGCGGCAAGGAGGATTAAAATGTAGCATCAATTTTTTATTGGGTATTTCACGTGTACTTTCTAAACACACACATCAGTCAACGTGCTTATGAAACAAATACATATACAATTAGTTTTTTCTAAAAAAAAACCATGGGCGTTTCGAAGATGTTACTTTTTCCTTTAGCAAGTAAATGTTTTTAGATGTATATACGAACCCCCTCCAAGCAGGAATTCACCAAATTCCTTGGGGATTCCAGACCTCTTAAAATCTACTTTTCTACATCCTTGGAGCAAACTTACTTTAACTAATGGTGTGACTTATCTACCTGTACAACGTCTTACTAGCAATTCAGGCTATCCGCATATTTGCACTAAAAGAGAATCAGAATTTAAAAGAAGTGTTGCTGATGTGTGGAGGAAGAGTGGAAAACAATTTTTATATTAGAAAAACTCAGTACATCTTACATTGATTCAAACCTCGAGCTCTTCGTCATCGGCGAATAATCCTATCGCGAAAGTAACGCCTTATCTTCATGTAAATAATTTTCACTTCTTACGTAAAATAATATAACCGTCTAGAATATTAACAGTTAAAATTAGTATAAAAGTGCGATAAAAACCCTAATCACTAAGTTTTTAAAAGTTATGAAGGTGAAGTAATTTCTGTGAAAAGTCCTTTCTAATCACCCCTCTCAGTCCATAGATAGATTGTCCATTGTCCAAAAGACAGAGAAAATAAAGCAATCACGTTTTATTGCTTTACGGTGCCTATAATTTCAAGCTAAAGACTCAACTACAACAACTATTCCTATTTGAATAAACACGAAGAGGTCACAATAAAAAACAACACAAGAGTCGAAGAAAGGTGTCCATATTAGCTGAAGTACGTGATACTTCGGAACTTGAAATTATACTTTACAAGCAATCACAAAGTAAATCGTTCTTTAAAGTTTGATTGACTTGGTACACTTTTACTCAAATATATATGTAATTAATTGTGTTTTTTTTGTAATCACAAGCACGTCATAGGAGCAAAAATATTAATTCATGTCCTTAACGAGACAACCTTGACATGGGTTGGATAAAAAATAATAATTCTACGCGGTCCTAACAGCCCACCAATTCGCAGAACGGAAACGGGACAAGAATAATTACAGATTACAGACACATAATTGTGAACGGATATAGACAGACATAGCCAATTCACAGTGGATTTGTTTGTATTTCAGCCATATTGATGCTAGTCTAAGCCAAAGATAAAATTATTGTCACCCAAACAATTTGTTTTGATCGGGAGGTTTATAGGCCTTCGTTTTCACACGATTTCTCCTGAAAAAGTATGATTAAACTGATTGCCATTTACACATAACAAACCTAATTTTAGAGAGTAGGACTTACGTCATAGTTTAACGTATGAAATATAATTTTATTTTGTCGTTCAACGAAAGTGTATTTAACGACTGATAGATTAGCGAAAATTAATTTGCATTTGCGAGGAGACAAGATGGAAGAATCACAGTGAAAATCACTTAAAAATCTTCGCCATGTGAATCCGACCAAGATTCGAGCCCAATGCTTCCTGTTAACAGTGATCATGCGAGTCTATCACCTGAACGTAACCTAAATGACCGGCCGAAGGTTGACCCCCAACCTCCTGTCGCAGGATATAAATACACGCAGAACTCACCAACCTGATCATTTAGACCACGTGAACATCGCCAAATCACTGGTAAATTTAATTCTTTTGGAACCATTTGAGGACATCTTGGACACCAACGGGATTCTAACCAAACTTTCTCAAAGTGTGATTGACCATAGTTTAAAGCATAACGCTCAAACGGTCTCGCCCACCACCAAAATAAATCTAAGTAATCAATCTTTGAACCCACAATAAGGAAATGAAGCACAGTATTTTCAACAAATACTCTTTTTTTTTCGACTCAACTATTAATTTCGTTCTTCGTTGATTGTATTGAGGAAACACCGTAAAAGAAATCACGCTATCAATAAGCAAAAATAAAAAAAAATTGTTGTAAAATAAATTTCAATGCCATCATTTCCATCACTCCCGTAATCATCGCCAGCGTAAAATTTAAACTTGCTGCGACAATTTATACAATTTTTTATTCTCCTATAAATATGAAAAATGACCAATAATTCTGTCGCTAGATTCAGCAACTAACCGGCTTAGCTCAATGGTGAGGACATAACCATAAAAGCGAATAGAGGAACAAGAATTAATTATAGCGCAGAGAATGTCGCGTCCGACAGTCCAAAGGAGACGCCTCGTCTTATGTATGAGTATACTAACGTGAGATAGGTGTGAGTGTACACGCACGGGGCGAGATCTCAAGAAATAGGAAATCCTTTTGCACGGATCAATAAAGAAACAGCTTCTTGAAGTTTATCAACCATAATATATTGGTTCCCCCACCCCTTTCCCACTGCCAAAACTTGACCCTATGGACCGGCGCACCTCTAAAAGAGTAGGTTTTTGTAGGAAGGACCAGATGACCTGGTGGTCTATGGGTAATGTGTCAGACTTCTGTGCTAGAGGTCCGGGGTTCAATCCTCAGTCCCGGCACAGATTTATCTGATTACCAAACCCTTCCTTCACCTCTGACAAGACGTGTATTAATCGCAACTTGTTAATGTGGGGAACGCTAGGCCTCCACCGTGGTTCGGATTCCATGTTAAACTGTAGGTTCTTCATTTCATCTCACAATCACCCTACCATTACACATTAGCGTAAGTGCGTATAACCCGAGCGGGTAGTAAGACGTGGTGCTAATAATAATAATAATGTAGGAAGGATCATATCTGACAGTTGCAAACGTTACTAAAACTAACTTAATATATCCATACGTCAAGTTAAGTTATCTGCCGCTGTCGATCTTGAAAGATCCCTCTACTCAAATAACTTAGTAAAATGTTATCATTATCGACCACAAGAAAATCTGTATTTTCTAAAATATCTTTTACACGAGAATACTGCAGAAGCTTTGCCATACGGACAGCTTCTTTTTACAACGATACTGAGTATACTTTAGAAGAAATATTGCCTATTTTAACATTTCAATGGGGATATATTTAGGGAGGTGTAGTCAAATAGGCAAGCCCAATCATTACGCTGAGTTGCCTAAATGATAATTTCCAGGTATTCGCTGGGTTAACCATTTTATTAAGGTGTTTCACGGCGATAAGCGACACTCAAATGCACGTTGGGTTGTCTAAGCAATTCATTCCAAGGCGCTAAATACCTTTAGAGAAACCTTAGTTTCGCTTAAAAATCCTTTCATACAACTTAAAACTCGTAACTTAAATACAGCCTGATTTTTGTAGGAGCAGTCTAAAGTTACTAAAACAATTTTAATACATTCATAAATCAAGTAGTGTTTTCTCCGTCCTTTTTAACAGATATTATCAATATCAATAAAATACCACAAATAATGTATTAAAGTGTTATCAATGTTGGCCGTAAGAAATTTGTTTGAATTATCTAAACTGTTCCTCCAACCAAAATCAGGCTATAGAACTGCGCGAGCCAGACGTGCCGAAGTTTTTTCTAGTCTCCATTAAAAAAGGTGTAAATGAAGACTACAGAAACCGATGTTATCCCCCTCATCTCTGCGTTTAGGTCTTTCCAATGGTATTTTCTCATTGGATTTGCTTAGTTTTTAGTTTTTTTTTAAAAAAGAAAAAAGATTGGAATCCGGGCCGGGAGCAAGGCCATATTTGTTTAGATATCTGTGTGCCGTATATATCGCACATGACAGACAAACAAAGAAAAAGCAGGTATTAAAGGTACTTAATAAATTATTATTTAGCACCTAGTCTTACTACCCGTTAGGGTTATACGCTTAAGTACTAATTACACTAATGGATTAGGAATTGGGAAGGTTGAATTTAGAGGAAGTGAGCCAGAATTTGCGTGTAGGGAGAGTGGAAAGCCATTTAGGAAAAACCACCCCCAGTTCACCCAACCGATATTCGAACCTCGATCTCCCCGTCCTCGGTGGTCTAGCTCAACACGACTGGTGCGTTAGCTAACTACGCCACCGAGGCGGGTCTACTTAATAAAGTTACCGTCCACGTATACTCGTTAAACAAAGATCATTTTTCTCGGGCAAAGACAAGTATTTCAGGTAGTATTTAATAAATACAACAAAATTTAAAAAAAAATTGTTCAAAAAAACTAAACTATTTCAATGGTAGCAGTTTCTTTATTGTCAAGCGAAGAATGCAGAAAACCCACTTAGATGCAATTCCTAGTTCGAGCGTAGTAGTGTATCTAGTTTCCCAGTTTAAAGTCTCACAAGTGAATAGATAGAAAATCAGGTCAACGACCACGTTAGAACCAGAAATCGTATCAAAGTATGGTTTTTCGAATTCTGAATTTAACAACAGCGAAATTGGCTAGAGTTAGATTTCGCTTTTTAAATTTCTTACTTTTTCAAATTTTTTATTTATTTTCTTAAAATATAGTAAAATGGTTTCACTGACCTCGTTTGCCCTGTTTTATATTAGAGATTATAGAGAGCCGCACCACGACGGGACATCTAGTTCGAGCTGATTTTAATATGAAGCTCGTTTTGGAATGACTGATTTAGTACCAAAATCCTAATGAGTACTAATATTTTGTTGATGTAGAAAGTATTCGAGCTCTTACTTCCCATTACCGTTCTGGAGGTACTTTTATTATATGAAAGTACAAATATACAGTAGGATTTTGGTACTAAATGAGGTAAGGAGGACGGGGCTCTTACCTAAATCAGGGTATAAGTAGGGTGGGGTGAGACAAAGCCTCAAGGTTGAGATGCAGGGGACACAAGAAAAGGCCATTATTTTTGCGGTTTCATAGCAACACTTTATCTTGGTCAAAATAAATCAAATATTTCTTCAGTAGAAACCTAAAGTTTAATTTTCTTCACATGGTGATATAAAAAGTTGTTGAATATTTGTAGAGGGTGTCCTGGAATTTAAAGAAAATATTTTATCTTCATTTAAAATGGTTCTTATCTAATGCTACTATGCTCATGAGAGATATTCAAGAACTGTCGATATCACCACGTGAAGAAAATTAAACTCTAGGTTTCTACTGGAGCAATATTTTATTAATTTTGGCCAACAAAAATTGTTGCTATAAAAACTGCCAAAATACTTCCCTTAACTTGCGTTTCCTAAATCCCTACCTTAAGGGTTGATTCCCTACATACGAAAATAATTAAATATGAAATGTTCTACTCCAGTTCAAATTTATACGTCGCAGCAATTCAAGAGGGCAGCTCTCAACAAATATACAACACAGACTGTACTCACCTCTGTCGGCGTCTTTAGGGATGACATCTACTGCTACCTCAACGGGTTTATTGATGTCACCATTGATGGCGCAGTCATCTAGTTGGACGCTGATTGGCGGAATGTTTACTACTGGTGTTTCGAACGCTTCTTCTGAAGAGCCTTCGTCCTCAGGGTCAGATAAAGTCTCCGTATAGTTGCGGGCGTTTATCTTACGGGAAATATCTGAAACACAAACGGCGGCATCCATAATGAGATTGGTTGTTTTATTTAAAACAGCATGTGTGTACAGTAAAGTAACATCTTAAAAAACAAATGAAGCGTCGGGTGGAACAACGTTTTAAGTTGGCTATTTGCCAAGTTATTCTATAATAAAGAAATGCGTTTGTTGTTGTCTTTATTACGGAAGAATTTGCAAAAATACAAATAAATTTAAAAACTTACTCAGCAAATTGTGATTTGTAATAAGTTGAATCTAATGTCTGAGACAAAATTATGATGAAGATGGCAGTGAGAGTGTTATTCACAACAATGTTCCAAAACAAAGGTGTGATGAAGAGGGCAGTGAGTGTGTTATTCACAACAATGTTCCAAAGAAAATGTGTGATGAATAAGGCAGTGAGAGTGTTATTCACAACAATGTTCCAAAACAAAGATGTGATGAAGAGGGCAGTGAGTGTTATTCACAACAATGTTCCAAAACAAAGGTGTGATGAAGAGGGCAGTGAGTGTGTTATTCACAACAATGTTCCAAAACAAAGGTGTGATGAAGAGGGTAGTGAATGTTATTCACAACAATGTTCCACAACAAATGTGTGATGAAGAGGGTAATAGTGTTGTTATTCACAACATTTAACAGTGTGATAAATAAGGTAAGAGTAGTGTTATTCCCAACATTATTCTACAACTGTGTGATAAAGAGATAAGTAAGATTATTTACATCGGAATGTAGCTTATAACGTTGTTCACACCCCACTTCAAATGTTTATTTGGAAACAACCAATTTAATAGAAACGTTAAAATTAAATGTTTTTGCAATAATTTTACGAAAAATGTCACCGCTAGATCAGCAGTGTTTTATAAATTTATTCAGATACAAAATAAATTACTAAATTTCTGCGCTAAGCAAGGTAACTTATTATTACATACAGATATTTTCCCACAAGAGCATATTTCTCCAAAATTTATCCCGTAGCTTACTCCTTTAGGGAAGCCTGCTAGCCCTCTAAGTATAGACAATAAATCCTAATTTTAATGAAAATGAAAGTCGTGACAGATGTGGGGGAAAAAATGCTTAAAAAAAACTATCAAAATATATTTTATGATTAACACAACTCAAAATATTTCACGGATCCCTGGGGGTATGTACACCTATCGCAGCTTGGGGAACACAGCGTTGGACATAAAGTTTAAGATATGTGCTTCAAGATATTGATCAACTAATGTGTCCTTTTTGTGTTCACAGCTACCCCAAAAGAACTGACGTAGTTCTATAAAAAAAGTGTATTCAATCAATAAGAAGAAATATTTATAAGTATTAAAAAAGTGTATTGTTTTTTAAGCTGCATCGGAAGGCAAGATGGCTAAACGTCATATACTCTGGTTTGTCGGTGACGCGCAGATCAGGGGTTTCAAACCCTGCTTGGTGTAATTTACTGAGAGTGGGTTTTCATAAATATTTCCACTTTTATTACCGCTATGAAAATACGGGTACACTTACTATAAAATCTTATCTTTATCATCCTTAGAAAAATAATGTAGTTGAAATGTGGTTAGCTCAGAGGGGTAGTAGCACGTGGAGGCATTTCAGTTTTGTTTTAATGGAATGGCGGAATATGGAATTTTTATGCACTCGAAAAAACTTTTATAGAGTTCTAGTAAGTCAAAAAGAAGTGCTGAGTCCCCGAAAAACCTTACAGTATACATTTAATTGCTATGTCTTAATTAATGAAACTAAGATTTACATAAAACCAATTATTAGCTTATTCCCATTTAAATGTGCTCTTAAATACTAGGAAGTTCAACATGAGTAGTTTCATTCAAATAATTACCTAAAGCTCGTATTGAATTAATACCGGTACTATTAAGATAATAGAACTACATAATTATTTACCGTCTAAATACTCTCCAAATGCTTGTATCTCCAAATCGAACTCGTCAAAATCCACAGGCGAGCTCATTTTTGCACTTCGGAAAACTACACCTCGGCGATGTGCGCACTCATGTCCAAGACCTAGTCAGCCAGTCAACTGTCTTGCTCTACTATCTCACCGATACACTCACTGTCTTATCTCGAATCAGACTTATCACACTCACCTAGCCAGGCAAGGTCGTTTCCAACCGACCATGTATTAATGTTGTTAACAGAGTGTCAATATTTTATGGGTGCACTGTATCACTTATCAAACAACACAGTGGCATTAAATAGCACACGTCATCCAAGCGCTGTTTGTGTACAGACATCCCCAAAAGTCGGTCGCCATTAGGGTCTCCCACACTTTATCTTCAGGTAAGTTCACTTGCTCTTAGGTTTTTCTTTATATTATATTTGAAACAAACCAATCCATGCCGTCTTATTTTTCAAGCGGTGAAAATGTTGATCTCGGCATCTTCACAGTTAGGGTTCGTTCATATTTTGGGGAGCAGCCATTTTGAGTACATTCTGTAAAACGAGACATGTCAAAGGCATTGGCACACGACTTTTGGTTGTTGTTGGGTCATTCTGTACACAAACAAGTGCATGCAAACAAGTAAAGCTCAAGAACAAGAGAAGAAATGGGACTTTTTTTTAGAGAGATCTTTACATGCTCATGCGAGGAATCAAAACCATACCCGTTTTGGTTTAATTTTCCAGCAAACAAAATAATGAAAAGATACATTTGAAAGGATATCAACACCCAGGTTGCAAATCATTGAAATCACGGTACTGTACTGTCCATATGGACAGGAGCAGAATCTATTAATTTACATTTCAGTCCTGCAGAGTTTTATCTGATAGCTCGCGATACTAATGTTCGCTCATAGACTATATTGTTGACGATTATACACGCCCATCACAGACTCGGCCTTAAGCTATGAGCGAATAATGACCCTGATCACGGGACGAATTATAAATAGCTCAGTAGTAGAACCATAGAATCGAACCCGGGGCCTTGGCTTTGCGCGCCAGTGTCCAGCTGTCATTTTTCAAGTATTTCAAATTAATAAATACAGTTGATTTTGTTTCAATACATATTGCACCTTAGATACCCATTGTGGCTAGCCGCATTTTATACCACCGATGGGTTAAGAATGATAAAGATAAACTATAATTGAAAGTAAATGCATCCGCATTTGCGTGGTTGGGGAGTGGAACAACGTATAGGGAAAACGCACCAGTAGTGAACCTGGCCGGGTTTCGATCCTTGATATTCTCGTAATTGGCAAACCAAACTAGAAGAGCTTGACATCTAGTCCGCGTAACCACCGATACGGATGATACAACTTAACACCTTAACGTATGCATACCAGAACTTAAAGAATACACGTTATTTTTAACTTCCGTGCACGGTCACATCAATCTTATCTTTATTAGCTTTATTTGAATAATGCCACACAAAATTCGATAACGGAATGAATCAGTGACCTCTAGAAAAAAAAAGTCAAGTGAGTCAACTGTTCAAGATGTTTGAATCAATCGCCCGTTGACAAGGGAATATGAAGTCAATACAAGTAGATAAATCTCGTCTATTATTATTTTATTGCTCCTAATGGCCTCGACCATAACAGAAGATAAAATATGTGTCGTAAAGAGGGAGGAAAAATACTTGAACAAATCGAAGAATGTTTGTTTTGTTGAGCAATGTTTAACTTGTTCGCAATTATTTACAAAACAAAATATATACATAGTTTCAGAAATAGCTACAACACATTTAATAAATGACTTACGAATATAACTAATGAGCCTATAGGGCTATAGAGAATTTCTAAAACGTCCGTGTTATTTGTTCTACACAATTTTTTATACCACAATACGGTGACCTGGCGGTCTAGGGGTAAGGTGTCAAGACTTCTATGCTGGCGGCCGGGGTTCAATCCTCGGTCGTGGCAAAGATTTATCTGATTACCAAAGCCTTCCTTCACCTCTGACAAGACATCTTGTGAATGTGGGGAATGCCAGGCCTCCACCGTGGTTCGGATTCCACGTTAAACTGTAGGTCCTTCATTTCATCTCACAATCACCCTACCATTACACATTAGCGTAAGTGCGTATAATCCGAACGGGTAGTAAGACGCGGTGCTAATAATAATAATAATATACCACAATAATAACCAAACATTGTGCATCGTGTCTTGATAACCGCGGGCTATCAGAATATATGCACTTTTCTTTAAAGTAAAATTAAGAGGTATTGTTCATATATTCGAGTAGAAAGAGAGTGGGAAACCACTTATTAAAGAAACACCTCAATATACCCGACCCGCCTGGAGTAAAACCCTAATATTCCTGTCAATGGGGAAGCCAGGTAAGAGGCCAGCGTCTTTATCCGTGTGACCAACGATGCGTGTAATTAACTAAATGAATGTATAGTATTATAGTTGGAGATTTTTTATGAGTGTTTTAAGATGCAAATTTAATGTTAGTCGAGCTCAGTGGTCTTACAAAAAACCCAACTCATAACCAGATTTTCGTGGGTTTAAACCGGGTCGGGGAATTTTTATTGAGCGATAAAAATTAGTAGCACAACTTCCTTCGGAGGGGAAGTAAAGCCGTCTGTCCCGTGTCGATTGTAGCATGTAAAAGAACCCTGGAAAGTGTTTGAAAATACCTTTCCCGGTAAAATTGGTAAGCCTTTTCTCTCACGCTCATAGAAATTCTGATGTACTGAAATAATCAGTCGGTTAGAAAAGTGCAAGTTAAATACCTCAAATAAATAAAAACTAAATTTTTAAACTATGTTTGACTCTCGATAGAATGATTGACTGATAGCACAATATGTATATTATTTTGGTGAGGAAACGTTGGCTAGTTGGCCTACGTGCAGAATTCTATGAATGAACCAATCTTATCTTGACAACCATTGATACGCTCATATGATTGATAGTTTCCTACTGACGCATTTTGGAAACATTTAATAGGCGTGTGCTATATTAGAGGATATGTTTACGTTCAACTTTTTCTTCTCGGCATGTGTGTCATTTTACGACGTAAAAACAAGGTTTTAAATAGAAACCAAGTTTAATGACAAAGAATAGTCTCAAAACATGAACTTTAAAAAATCAAGAGTGGTAGTAAAAAAAAGTGATGCAAAATTTTAATTTTTCAGACATTTGACATTTATCTCATTTTTTTTTTAAATTTTAAATATGTTAACCGTTCTCTTAAACCGCTTCATCTTAGTACCCGTTCAGGTTATACGTATATATAATAGTAGCGGGGTAAGGAAGCAAAAGTAAGGATAAGGAAGGATAAGGAAGGAAGCATTTTAGAGGTAATATACCCATATTTGCGTGGAAGGAGAATGGGAAACCATCTAGGAAAAATCCCTCTCACTAGATACGACCAGGATTCGAACCCCAATCTCCCCATTATCAGCAGGCCAGTCTAACACGAGTGTGACGACTCAGATCAATAAGCCACTGAAGCCGGTGTATACAGATATAACTTATTACGCTATTGGAATTGGCATCAGGAAGGTTGAAGTTAGAGTAGATGTACTAATATATTCGTGGGAAACTGTACACCCATCTGAAAATCGAACCCTGATCTACCTATTACCAGAGAGCCAGACTAAATGAGATCGAAATTTAGAACGCGTACCTACCGTTGCCTACGGGTGATCTATTATTTCAATATTTTCAACCTCTTTAAAAAATATATATACTAATACTTAAAAGTAAAAAAAAACATAGCAGGCTCATTTAAAATTAATTATGCTAGCCTTAAGATAAATGACTAACGCCGTTATTATTTAAATTTTCAAAATGCGATAAAATTGTTATTGTAAAACAAAACTTAGCGTACGTGTATTATTTTCAACTTCGTGTGCGTTTCAACCTGGAGTTTCAAATAATACGTAACCTAAATTAACAAAAGGACGAATGCTTATAGGATGAAATCTGAAACGATTGTTACAATTTTGATTCACACAAATGTACTATATTGTGTTCTAGGTATTTAAAACTATGACATTTTGTAAAACTGAAGGAATTTCGTTTAAAAAATAATAAAATATCACGAATAATCGGAGACAATGGGCGTGTGTATCAAAGAGAATAATAACAATCGAAATAATGCTGATAAGTAGCTGTCAGTTTTATAAACAAGTCCGTGTCCAGGTGTATAAAGTCTCCTCACGTGAGAAAAACACGAACTACACTTTACTTATACGTCCTTCGGGGCTAAGGTTGCCGACTGCATTTATAAGATCCTCTGGTTTGATCCCAATAGGTGCACAAAATTATCGATTTAATTTGAAATATCTAACGTGCTCTCTGTGAACCGACTGAATAGGCCAATTTCAAAGACGGGTTGAGTACGCCTTAAGTGCGGTGCTACACTAAATACAAGACGATACCTACCTTAACTCGAATGGAATGGGCCAGTTTTGGATATGAAACTGGCCCATTCCAATCTGGTCTAGGTAGGTGTCGTCCTACATTTAGTGTAGCGCCGAACTCGATAGCAAGCTCAAATTCACTGTTTTACAAAGTACAACATTTTGATTTATTTAGTTTTTTAGATTTAAATTAAGTTGATAAAACACGAAAACTAAAATAAGCCTAGAGACATAATTTTGCTTTTAAGAACTAACGCGGCACTTGTTCGTATTTTAGTAAAACCAATTTATAGAATTTATTTTAAATCGAATTATATATCGTATTGATTGCTACACAAATCTAGGTTTGTTTTAATTAGTTAAGTTCTCCTACTTTTAATTACACAAACAAGTTTTGATTTTTTGTATTTCATAGATTTTTCCCGATTGCTACGTTGTATGTTTAGTGATAATTGCTACTGCCTTGGCTTAAATTAATTTGTGTGTCTCTACCAATATAAACTCGTGCTTAGGAAATACAGTTAAACAAACATAATAAAAAAAATTTACGCCAGATTCTTTACTGGCTTACTCAGGGTGGCCATTAAAACTCTAAAATCAAATTCAAGTATGATTCCCGGTTTTCTCCGCAAAATAATAATCTTTCCAGACTTTTTAAAAGGCTTTTCATCTTATTGTAAGACTTTGAACAAATGACTCAAAATTAAAAAGTTTCTTAAACAAGGATTATTGATAAGTATTTCTACCCGATGACTAGGTTAGTATTTTATTGTATTCTTTCACAATTAATTATCTTACAACCTCAATTATGTTTTAAATTACTTTGAGATGGGGCTTTGTTAGGTTGGGAGACTTTACCACGAACTACCACAGTTCCCTCCTTCCTAAAAATAAATAAATCAGGGTACAGCAATGGAATAATTACTCAACATCCTAATCACACTTTAGTTTAAGTTATGGATCAGAAACTCGTTATCCCACTTGTGATGTGTGTTCAGCCACGATTAGATAGTAGGGAAGTTAAACAGTTGAATGTATACAAATGTGCTACACTCAGTGGCTGCGGAGCGTTTTTTGAGTAGGAAGAGTATTATAAATTACTATTTTTTAAATAATTGTCTCCAAAATAAAAGGATCCCGGAAAATGTTTAAAAAAAGAGGATACCCCAAGAATATATTTGGCGTGAACCTCGTCTGATGAATGGCCACCCTGTTACTGTTGTCCATCGTAACTAAATATTAATTTCCAAAGTGCTGCGTCTTGCACTGTATAAATGTCACGGGCAAACTTGTTCTGTGTTCGAATGTGGTCTACATATTCACATAGCTTGATCCTCCCCTCCCTTTAGTTACGCTCAGTAAACATGAACAAGGAATGACTTCGTTTCCGGAGATGAGACCACTTGCCACTCACAAAATTAGCGACTCGCGAAATCGTGTTTTCTCTAAAGGAGTTCGTTTAGCGCCGTAAATTTTGACGGGTCAGTTCATTGGAAAATTGTGACGTCACGCGGGGATTCTCTAGCTCAACACCCTGCTTTGTGCTCGCTCGCATCAAGATTGAAATAAGTGAGAAAAAATAGGTTTTATCGTGAACAGAACTCATTTAAAAGACTCCGCAGTCGACACGACATGTTTAATACTCGTGGTCATGTCATGGTAGCTATAGTTCATTCACAATTTACTGAGTATTATCCGGTAAAAAGATTTTAAAACAGCTGGTTTACCTGCTTCGATGGCCGCATGGTCTAAGGCATCATTCTCGCAAAAGACTAGACTGCCAATGACAGGGAGATCGGGGTTCAAATCCCAGTCGGGTGTACATAGGTGTTCTTCCATAAAGGGTTCTCCACCTTTTCTTCAGGAAAATTTTGATACACTTCCTCTAAATGTAGCCTTCATCATCCAATATAAATCAGCGTAGTTAGAACATAAGCGTATAACCCGTAGGGTTAGTAGTAAGACGGAGTAAAATAGAAAAAAAAATCTGGTGTGAATTTAAACATCCAGAAATATTATGTTTATAATTATTTTGCAACTGTCAAACAATTTCAACTGAACTCCTAAAGTTGTGGAATAATGCTTCCCAAAATATCTTTTGTGGGCGAAAGGAGAATATGTAACGGGCACCATTTAAACATAATGTTAAGCATATGAACACAACTGTTACAAACTAGCTTAATCTACGATAGCAACTAGCAATACACACCAGTAGCTCAAGAAATGGTAATGTCTAGATAATAGGGAGAACTTATTACCAAATACATTATTTTAGGTAACATCAGGGAGAGGTCAAAGTCCTCTTGACCAGTGTTTCTCAAACTTTTACCAATAGCGGACCACCTACCTATCTGTCCCCTGGCCTAGTATTGCGTCTTACTACCCCTTCGGATTATGCACTAATTACGTTAATAGTTTTAGGGATCAGGAAGATTATATTTATAGGAGGCGTACACTCATTTAAGTGGAGGGAGAGTGAACAATTATTTTGTAAAAACCACCCTCAATACACCCGACCAAGATTAGAACCTCAGATCTCTCAGTCATCAGCCACGGCGTAAGTAGCGCCTTAGATCATGCGGCCACCTAAGCGGATGGTAGCTCTAGTAAAGTACGTGTTTATTAATAAATAAAACACAGAATTTGTATGAGACATTTTAATAATGCACATTTCATATGTAATACTTCTTGTGGTACAAAGTATTTGACTTAGTGGACTTAGTCTGTCAATATTGTATTCTTTAACCCTATCACGTAATATTTATATTTTCCCTGCGGTTCCATCCGCGGACCGCAGTTTTAGAACTACTGCCTTAGACTTTCCAGGACCTTTAGACTACGGAAACGAGCGACCAAGGCTTTGTCCACGGAAATCGTAAATTAATATTTTTACCCCTCAAACATTGATTCCAAGTATCTGATTACTTCAACTTGCATGGCGGAATTTAAAATAAAATTGACAGTTCACGGTACGAGTTTGGATCATGGCGTAGGCCGTAGCCAGATACCGAGTGATTGTCTACGATCCTGGGAGGCTGAGTAACGATAGCAAATGGTAGTTACACGAGTACATTTTATATCCCCAAAAATGAAAGCACACGAAGGAGATGTATAGCACCTTTCATAGCTTTTATTGTAACCCCCTCCACCCGCCCCGTCTTTTTCTCCATAAAAATTAAAAGTTGGCAGCAATGTATTAAGATTTATATATTTAATACAATCTGGATGCATTTAGAGGACTTTCATAACTTCATGTTCATAATAATGCTGGTATATTAGTTTTAATCTTCACTCCTTATCATGTATTAATCGTTAAATAGCTCCTGATTAAGACATATAATTAGAAATGGGTGGCTAGAGTTCGGGAAATATTTAAACAAATTTATATTAGCGCATTATAAATGGTGAATGTGGTAACAGGACAACATGTTTAGCCTACTTTTTAACAATATTAATTAACTAGACTAATTAACTAGACTAGACTAGACATTTCTGAGGTTTAATGTATTTAATTAAAGTAATCAAATATTCATACTCATCCATTTCATCTAATTATATTGATCTATTCCTATGCACAGTTAAAGTTATGTTTACGAACTAGTTATCGGAATGTGTTTGTTGTCGCAAGGTGAAACAAGGAAATGTAGGCTACTAAACAAAACGTCAATCTCTGCCCTTCCATGAACAGAAAAATAACACACTTTCACAGAATGAAAAAAAATTAAAAACAAAATGTTTTGGTCTAGAGACGCATTGAGAAACTCGACGATACTCTCAGTCGGTATAGAGAATGGATTTTACCGGCCAAACATGGCAAAAGTAACGTACAAACCATGCCTATGCACATGGCGTGACAAACTGCGGGGATATTTGAGAGCTCGCATTACACTCTGTTGTAATGAAACCTTGACTCCTCGATAGAAAGAAGGAACGATTTAGTAAGAAAAACTGTTTGAAGACCTCATGGCTACATCACTAATAATTGCAAGAGCTGATCCACGGTGCATAGATGCCGTAAAGGTGTCTGTGGAACATCGTTTAGATCTATCGGATTCTATATTTATTGGAAGAGAGTGAAATAGAAGCTGTCCCCCCAACTCAGCTCTTGGAGAGATGTCTTCTTCCCACTGATGTCTAGTTCAACATTAGGCGATGGCAAAATATATGTATTTGCCGTGATTTGCGTATTACTACTCATTCGCTATCAGCGTATTTATATTTACATGGAAAGCAAGCTCTAGAGGGAATATGCTTGAATTTGCGCGGAGGCCGGGTGGGAAACAATTTAAAGGGAGAAAACATTTAAACACACCCACCGGGAGTCGAACCTAAAACCTCCCCTAAACTGGAAAACAAAGATAGATTGACGATGTTGTATCCGTTAATACTGGTTAAGGTGACCAAATAGTTAAATATTTTACAGCGCTGGCAACAAAAAGTGTCCGGCTTTTTAATTTAAGTCCCACTAGGCCAGCTAATTTTTGTGAGTGAAACTGTAAATATAGGCTACCATCCGAATGCTGGGATCCTTTGTGTACTGTGTTGACTCACTGATTTGATGTTCGACCTCCCAAATTGGTCAAAATGTCACTTTCAATTAACTAATAAAATTTAATGAGGAAAATTATGTATATATATATTTATTTCACATTGTCAATAATAAAACAAATTCAAACTATTTTTACAGATTACATCCTACACGTGGAGAGCTTAATTCCATCCGTATTTAATAGAAATAACCTCATTTGACAACTATACAAGCTACTAGATTTACTATCGCGTATTCACACGTCAGGGCATGTGATCTGCAGCTATAACTTTCTATAGATGTTATCAACACTTATAAAACAACACCGATAATATGGAAAATGTTGACAGCATGAAAATCTGTTAGTAGTTGCTATGAAAATTGGTCTGTACTAAATTTGCTCAGCAATTAAAGTTTTAAATTAAGTAAGCTTAAGATTAAAAAATTGCATGAAAACCAACCAGCGTTTAAAATTTTTAATCCAGGGTCAAATGGTCTAAGTTGTCACTCTTGCAATAAACTGGACTGCCAATAACGAGGAGATAAGGGTTCGAATTCGGGTCGGGTATAACGTGGATGTTTTTTTCCTAAATGGCTTTTCACTCTCCCTCTACACTAATGCAGGCACACACCCTCAGAATTATACCTTCCTCATACCTAAAAAAATTAACTTGATTAGTGCATTTGCATATATGTTGAAAGGTATAACGTGGTGCTTAAATAATATTTAGCACCGCGTCTTACTACCCGTTCGGGTTATACGCTTTAAGTACTAATTACTCAGATGTATTAGGAATTGGGAAGGTTGTATTAGATGAAGTGAACCCGCATTTGCGTGGAGCGAGAGGGGAAAACCATTTAGGAAAAAAAACCTCAGTTCACCCGACAGAGATTCGAACCTCGATCTCCCCGTCCTCAGCAGTCGAGCTCAACACGAACAAGCGCGTTAGCCAACTACGCCACCGAGGCGGGTTGTGGTGCTTAAAATATGTCTAAAAACAAAGTGAATGTTTTATTGTTGAACACGTCGAAAGTGTTGTTATCATTGTAAAAAGTTTGCTGTTGGAACAGACGCTGGTAATACTCCGTGTGGGACCTCGGACCTTACTCAACATTATTTAAACAAGTAGTTTGACGTGTGGGTTGAGTTGACTGTTGGAGTCATGACTAGACAGGGCCCGGCGCCGAGTGAAGTGACCGACAAGCGCATCTTATTAACGCTATTGTTAGCAACGGTAATGTGGTGGAGCTCTTGGCAGGTTGAAGTGTGTGGTGTTTGGTTGGTACCGTCTTGAGGTAGGCCTCAGACCTCCGGATTGTTGAAGGCATCCGAAAAAAACCCAACTAGCTTCCTTCCCGATGAGGCTGCACTTCAACGGTCCAAACACGGTCCGAATCCCCTGGAGGACACACTCAGTTTATTTTAATGAGTACTAGGTAGTACCAACGCACCGGATAGAGGCGACTTCATCTACCTAACATAAGGGTACAGGTTAAACAAATTGCTCTACAAAATCGTAAATACTTTCATAGTTTAGTAGTTTGTGACAAAATTTTCAAAAATCAGTCATTAATAAATTATCCCTTAGTAAAGTCGTTATAAAAAAACTCATAAATTAAAAGATTAGAAATGAGAAAAACAAACAATCTTGTAAATCTTCCTCTAGATACCCATAGTGAACAAAATAGTTATTATTATTAGCACCGTGTCTTACTACCCGTTCGGGTTATACGCACTTACGCTAATGTGTAATGGTAGGGTGATTGTGAGAAAGGGTGATTGTGAGATGAAATGAAGGACCTACAGTTTAACGTGGAATCCGAACCACGGTGGAGGCTTGGCATTCCCCACATTCACATGATGTCTTGTCAGAGGTGAAAGAAGGGTTTGGTAATCAGATAAATCTTTGCTGCGACCGAGGATTGAACCCCGGCCGCCAGCACAGAAGTCTGACACCTTACCCCGAGACCACCAGGTCACCAACAAAATAGTTTGAACTATTTTCGATAAATTATGAATTTTCATAATACAGTAATCAATAAACTATCCTTAGTTTGAGGGCTTGAATAAAAAAAAAAAAACTTTGGTGAGCACGTGGTCTAACGCGCTACTCTCGTGTTAGACGAGACTGCCAAAGACGGGAATATCGGGTTTCGATCCCGGTTAGGTAGACTGAGGGTAGTTTTTCCTAAATGATGTACTCTTTCTTCACGTAGATGCGAGTGCGTTTCCTCTAAATCAAGCCTTCATAATCCCTAACCCGTTAGTGTAATTAGTACATAGGCGTATAACCCGAACGAGACGAGGCACAAATAAAAAAAAATTACTTGAAATATGACCATATACAATATAAATATAAGGAGTAAACAGAATCCATAAAATCTTTTCGGCTGTGGCCCCAAATACGGACATAATAATTGTAAGATACATAAACGTCCCTCATAGTGTTGAGGGAGAAAATATTCATGATTACAATACTTTCTCTAAATGAGAAAGTAATGGAGAGTTTTAAAGAAATACGACATAATTCGTTCGAAGAAGGAATGAAAACTAATAATGTCGGGACAAACATTCATGGTCTAGTACCCTCAGATAAAGAAAGATAAACCCGAACCTTCCGGTTCAGAGTCAAACACACTAGCGTACATAGCTACGTCACTGTACGACCATTTATAAAGAGGAGGCCTAATCAGAATATTATTTAACCAAAAAGTATCGAAACCAACACCCTTTTCTTAAATGCTCTCAAGATTGAGGTAGTGAGACTCGTTTCTTACTCAGGAACCCTTCTTAAAATGAGCGACAAGACAAAATATCATTCATTCATTCACGACCTAAGTTTACTTGGACGACAGCTCAAAATGTTACTAGAACTAGTCCTTAATATATCACTTCGCCAACAGCTGACATCTATCACTTTGGATGATTGTAATGAAAACAGATGGTAATATATTAATATGATAGTTAACCACAGTAATTTAGGCCAATATTATTTATATATTTATTTGAGGACGGACACAAAATTTATTTATCGATTTATTCCACTTAAAACATATATTCCCACCACTTTCACACAAATTTCTAACAAACATAGCTTCAAAATGGCGACTGACGAATTTAAACCATATGATTGAACATGACGGTATACAAGTTTTTTTTTACAATGATACACCCATGCAGTTGATGAAAATACTTTGTTCAGTTAAATATTTCAAAATACGATAAAATAATCATAAAATCATTTATTGTTTGTATTTTTTTTTCCCAAGTAAATACGATGCCTGTATTAAAAGGTATACATGTGTGCGCTATATTAAACATAATCAATAACGTTCCAAAACGAAAAATAAGTACTTTTAATTATATTTAAAATATTGTCTCGAGTTGGATTAGAGAAATTATTTAAAAAAATAAAATAGTATGAGAAAACTTAAGTTCACGCTATTTGAAATGTAATATAAAACAGGTAATTAAAGATCTTTACACTTATAACGAAACTGTCATCTTTTACAAGTGTTGGCAACCCAAAACCTAAACATTTGATTTTCGAACTGTCATCCAGGTAAAAACTTATCGTGAACGGACTTTACTCCTAGGTTCGTAGCCAGGTGCACTGAGCACTATACCACGTGGTCTGTTATCAATTCGATAATAGCTTGCTACAACGTAAATGGAAACTAAGAAATATACGCTGCTTTAAAGTTAACTTTAAAGAGGATATGTTGTAAAAACAGCATGGTATCATTGAACATATTATAAACAAACAATTCGATTAGTTTTAAGATCTACGACTTGAAACAAATTTAAAAGAGACCAAAAGTTAAATTTATATGCAGTTCATAGAACTCAAATATAAAAGAAGATATATTTAAAGATACAATTATTCCAGAGTGCTGTTATAGTAACACAAAAAGGTAATTCAGCTAGGATTTATACGTTTCGTTTTAAAAATAATTTTATTTTCACAGGCAACAGCCAGAATAGTTTTTTTTTAAAGTTCATAAAAGGCTTATTTCTAGTTCCATAAATCTTCAAACCATTTCTTTTGATCAAATAATCCTAAATGAATTTAAAAATTTAGGAGAAACCTTATACGAGAGCCATAGGTTTACCATTCGAAAGGTGATTTCAAAATAATATTAAATTTAAATAGTCATTAAAATGTCGATAAATTATAGTTATACATGGTTATTAATACGTCTGACAGGAGTCCATTACATAAAAAAGACCTATATGAGAGCATTGCCCTTTTATCGTCGTATTTATCGTCTAACTGTGAACGCTAGAAGTATGTATTAAGAGAATGACAAGACATTCTCTTTACGTCAAACCGTACAGTCATAATTTTATGTCTTAGTTTTAGATTTCTGTAAAAGAAATATGTAGCCTAACATATATAAAAAATTATAGTTGATTCAGTCTCCCTTAGAGACATCGGTGGGCAATAAAATGTCTATTCATCGTTACCTCAGCCTTTTCACGTTCGTTAGACGCATTATGAAGGGTATCCATGTCTAAGGACCACTCCGGCGCCCCTAGATAAGTCTAATTGTGTCCTGGGCTGACGTTCCAAGAGAGGAGTGGGGTACAACAATGAACATTCCAGACGTCACATGTGGTAATAAATGCACGAGGGCTTGAAGTCAGCCAATCAGCGTTTGACGGTGATGACATGCGCACTTACATGTGTGAAGGGACTCTTACAAGCCAACATGTCATTTAAGGTTTTAGTAAGTACTCGGCCTCCCTCCCCCTTCTTTCAACCCACTATTTATAAAGAATATCTCGCATACGTATACACTGATTTTGGTCGGAAGAACAGTAGAGAAAATTCAAACATATTTATTTGTGGCCAACATTGACAACATTTTACTATATTATTTGTGTTGTTTTATTGGTATTGATAGTATCTATAAAAAGTGACAGCTGCAGATAACATGACTTGATGTATGGTTATATTAAAATTGTTTTAGTAACTTTAGTAACTAACTTCTACTGTTCTTCCTACAAAAATCATACTATAGATGAGTGGTGTATAAGATTCCATCGACTATATAGAGTCAGGAGTTCGAGGCTTTACTGTTGCCCTAGGCTCAGCTAGTTGGAGTTCATGTGTTGATTTAGATTTGTGCTTACTATGCGCCCTTTACATACCCAAATATAAATATTAATAATAATAATAATATTTAGCACCGCGTCTTACTAACCGTTCGGGTTATACGCTTTAAGTACTAATTACTCTAATGGATTAGGAATTGGGAAGGTTGAATTAGAGGAAGTGAACCCGCATTTGCGTGGAGGGAGAGTGGAAAACCATTTAGGAAAAACCATCCCCAGTTTACCCGACCGAGATTCGAACCTCCATCTCCCCGTCCTCAGCAGTCGAGCAGCTCAACACGACTTACGCGTTAGCCAACTACGCCACCGAGGCGGGTAATATAAATATTGATTGGCCGATAAACCAATTAGTGTCCTGTAATTTAAGAGCAACTTAATCGAATGAGAAAGTTAAGGAAAGTCCGCAGGTCCCCAACTATTGCTTAAAAATGTGTCTTACTCGTGAGCTGTCAAATAACAATGTGCAAACCAAAATAATTTCATTTATAAACTTCTACGGCGGAAACACAAATAAATACCATTTTTGTATTGGAGAGGTAGGTAAATTTACCTGTTTGATTGCATATTTTACTGCAAAACTTGAACCTTGCCAAATAGCTTGGACTATATATAGTCCCTTGAGGTATACAAGATGTCACTTATGTGTGGAAATGGCATAATTGAGGAGGCCTAGTTCTATCATAGTTGTCCACCATAATAATTTTCAATTTTTAAAACCATACCAATTGTTAAAGTTTCTGAAGACTAAAGGTTAGACCCACTTCAGTGGCCGAATGGTCTAAGGCATCACTCTCGTGTTAGAGTGGCCTGTTGAAATCCCGGTCGGGTCTAAAAAAGGTGGCTTTTCCAAGCGAATGAGGCTAGATTACCTTTAAATGGTCCCGTCTTCATTCCTATTTTGCTAGAATAATAATATATGCGTATGACCTAAACAGGTAAAATACGAGGTTAAAAAAAACAATAACTAAGATTTATACAAAAATGTTAAAATAATTGAACTTGGGCCAACCAAACAAAGTTTGATGAAGAGGTAAAAAGTATACCCAAAATTTCTTAAGAATGGGCGTATCTGATAGCTAAAAAAAGTTACTAGATTCACTTTCACATATTCATACGTTAAGTCAGGTAATATGCAGTTGTCACTTTTGATATATGTTATTAATATATCCATAAAATAACACTAATAATATATTAGAATTAATTAATATTGATTGCATAAAAAGTTTGTATTTTATAAAAGGTGCTCTAAATATTCATTCATAGGAAAATCAAAGCATACTTACGCTTTAATATCAATACCTACCATTAGCGAATTACACTATCTAACCTAAGGTTATAGGAATAAGGAGAGTGATATTTCAAGGAAATGAATCAGCATTCATTTGGAAAACGGATGTCAAAGAAGGCAGGAATGAAATTGATATTCAGCGTAGCCGGTTGGAATCCAACCTTCATTAGAGTCCGAAGTTCTTATTGCTCGCCTAATCCTGCCGATAGGACGGGTCAGAGTTTACAAATCCAGAACTAAGTAAAGTTCAAGAACTCTCTTGACCCTGAGTCGCGATTTCGAGCAGGGAGGACATGTACGTGGATATGTTAATGGAATTGTATGGATAGTTTTATTTCCGGGGTTATGGAAATGTTGATGTGTAATAAAATAGGAGGTGTGTCTGACATGTGTCAAAACCACGAGACATAGGGTGTGACGATGATACACCTAACGCGGCCAAACACGAACCTACGAGATGTCCGCATGGTGCGGAATCGAGGATGCGGAACCATCCAAGTTTTTCGACTGAATCAGAATGGTTAAGATGTGGCAGAAGGGAGCACAAGTATTTTTACAGTTTTTATAGAAATGAAATTTTTTAGCCAAAATAAATCAAATATCTCTCCAGTAGCAACAGAGAGTTTAGTTTTCTGCAGATGCTAATATCAACAGATCTTGAATATCTGTCAAAGGTGTTCTGGAATTTTGTTCAACACTTTTTCTGTTTATTTAAAAAGTTTTAACAAAATTCCAGGACATCCTTGACAGATATTCAAGAACTGTTGATATTAGCATGTGCAGAAGACTAAGCTCTATGTTGCTATTGGAGAGATGTTTGATTTATTTTGGCCAAAAAAAAGTAATGCTATAATAGCTGTAAAAATACTCGCGCTCCCTTCTGCCGCACCTTAATACGTACAGAGGTATTCGCCAAAACATGGGACGCACCGTGATTCTATGTCTTACAGAGATTGTAAGAAGACAGTGAATGCTTTATACCACCCTGCACGGTTGATAGTACAACCGATTTTCTTAGGAAGGGCCTGATATATAAAATAGCTCCTAGATTTACTTTCACGACAATTAAGTCATGTCACGTAATATGAATCTGTCAATCTGGATATGTATTAACCATTACCTCCCTCACAGAATCCAATAACACGCGAGAAAAGGTTAGTGTTTTTAAAATTTGTATATCAAAACATTTGTTTGGCCAAACTAAATAAAATATTGCTTCAGTACAAACAGTGTATAATTTTCTTCACATGCTTATATCAACAGTTGTTGAATGACTGCTGTCATGAGCATAACAGCACTAGATGACATTTTTTTTAAATGAAGAAAAAAAGTTTTCATTAGATTCCAGGACACCTTTACGTCACCACGTGAAGAAAATTATACTAAGTTTCTAATGAAGAATGATTTGATTAATTTGACAAAATAAAAGTTTAAAGCTGCAAAAACACTTCCCTTAACTCGCAAAAACCGTGATGTTAAAACTTACCAATAAAAAATATAAGGCCTAAAAATGGGTAATAGTTTGTTTGGTACGCTCCTTTGCCAATGGTGGCTTTCTTTCTCAAAGCGGTAGGATGAGAAAGTTTATATTCTAAGGAAATGCATCAGCATACAGCTAAAGACACGCTAGACTAACATGCGGCTAGTGTACGCAGACGGTGATCGAATCCCGCCCGGCCTATATAGAGGCGGAAGCCACCAGTATATGCATGGTCTATTATTCCAGTATATGCATGGTCTATTCTTCCCGCAAGAGAGTTTTTGCTTGAGAAAGTTATAGATTACAGCATAAGATAGAGTTTTACGCTCTAGCTCGCTCTCTATGAGTAAAGGTAATAGGTAATATGATCAATGTTTTGAGCTCTGTTAAAATATAGATACGATTATAACCAGAGTCCCACTCACAAGTTGTGTTATTATGTAAGAGCGGAGGTGTGCGATGTGAGACACGAACATGTGATGAAAGAATGCGTCTGCTTTGGTGGCTTTTTAATAGCAGATGGTAACCTTAACTTTAATTCATACCTACTTGTAATGCAATGCTTCATTGTTTATTACTTTGCCCTTTCAAAACAAAAAATCGTAATGTATCTTCTGAGGTTTATTTCACATAAAAAATGTATATCCTTAATTATTTTCACCTCTTGAGAAACTACAATAAAAACAAATATCATAAGATTAACAGTTTGACCATTAAGAAGAGTTAAGCCTTGGAAGGCATTCATAAATCTAAGGACAGAATGAGGGCAAATTTTAAGGAAATTTGTCTAGAAATAAAGTAAAATCATGAATGTAAAAAAAGAGTTCCAAATCCACCATATTCTCTTCCGGGCTGTAATCTAGAGCGGTGGTATTTAACCTTGGAGTACTCACTCATACCTCCGGGGGAAAGAAATCTTAGGGTGTACGTAAAATTATATATATAATCATTACATGATAAACATAAAATAATCAAGCCCTAAATTTAGGGTTTGCCACAAGAGACCTGACAAAAGGGCATACGATCTAGGAGTACAATTTTGTTTTTCTCTCTCCTTTATGTAATTATTATCTGGGTTGTAGTTTGATATAATATGATAGGCACTAATAAATATGTTATTTAATAGCTTGATTCTACCTTTTCTAATTTAAGACTTATTGCTTAGTTTATTACTTTAAAGGTAGTTTATTTTAGGTGTGGATTATAGAATATGTATATTTTGCACTATACACCAACAACTTTAGGGGTAAAAAGTTGAAGATAAATTATATCTAGGGGTACGCAATTAAAAAAAGTTGAATACCGCTGATCTAGAGTTCCAATCACAATACCGGCCTTGCAGATTTCTGAATGGTTAAGTAATTAATTATTTGAAACTACAAAATCCTTCAAATGTTTAAACAAAAACAAGGTTATGAACCAACGAAAGACCCACATCCGCGCATACACGGACTATGGCGTCTTTCTTTTGTGGTCTGGTTTGCAAGTGACTAGGTCAGCGTTCAAATACCAACCAGGTGTAGTAATTAATTCAAAAAATTATTTTCCATTGCTTATCCACGAAAATGCAACTACGTTTACTCGAAATTGTACCTTTCTCGTTCATATGTTTACAGTGTAGATGCGTGGATAGTGATAGTAAGAAATCAAACGACAGATGATGAATAGAGTTTTAAATCTAGTATTATTTCAAAAATAGTACCTTCTCATCTAAGTTGCTAAGTTTTGGCGATATCAAATAAATAATTGTGTCTATTAGCTAGCCTAAAATATACCAGAAATTCAAAAGTAAATGTGAGTAATATTGTTGAGGGCACAAGTTTCCGTCCATACCTAGGTGAGGGTTGGCCCAGAGAGATTGCACACAAGGTGTGCGGTGGGCCCTTGTAAGGAATCTTGGTGGCCTCGGCTCACCGGGGAACTTTCCCTGTCACGCCACTGACTGCTTGCTCCACTGACAAATCAAACCAATACTACCACATTCTCGCGGAGGAACAAAATGGAACTGTACAGTGACGTTTGTATATGCTTTTATATATTTATTTAAGGTACTTAACGTGCAATTTCTTACCTGGCCGATTATAGCAGTACACGATCATTTCTAGGGGAGCGAAAGGGGCTACCAATTTTGCCGAGAGAGATATTTTCACATACATTCCAGGGTTATTTAACATGCCACAAACACCAAGGGACCAATGGCTTTACTTCCACTCCGAAGGAAGTTGTGCTACGGATGTTTATCGTTTAAGAAGCGTTCATCTAAAGTCACTGTTAGTAAACATTGTTTTTCGCAGAATCCCCGCTTCCGAGAAACGCGAAGGCTTAAATTCAAAATTGAGTATTACAGAGTTGGTTGAATATTGTCTAAGACACAACGTCTCGACTATTACGAACAGGGCCGAGGCTTTTAGCCGAAAAATATTAAGAAATGTACTTAATTATAGTGTTTTTTAAGAAAAAATTAAATGAGTGCATCGTTTTGTTGAACGAGCTTGCATTTTCTTTTTCAAAACGTTTCAAATACTATGTTGATAAATTACACTCGTGCACGACTTACAAACTAGCTTAACTTAGGTTGTACACCCTATATAACACACTCCTCAGTTTAGACAATTAAATATGAACTTGATGAATAGACAATGGCGTCATATATAAATAGTAGTTATTTTGTCAGCATCAGCGGAAATCGAACCACAGTCACCTAAACTTGTGGTCGACCACTTTAGTGACACAGCCACGGTTAGGGCGGGTGTCTACACTGTCGTCTTTATGATCGTACTAACATGTTTCAAAATGAGAAAGTGCACCAAAAAAACTCACGATTAGTTTCCATGTACAGACAACAAGGTGATTCCCAATTGGTTTACCGATAGTAACGGCGGGACAAACGTTTTCTTACACTACATCGCTGATGACGTTGAGATCAAGACCATGTAAGATTTGGAAATGTGCAAAGATAATTATTGGAAGTATACAAAAAAAATTCTCAGATAAAATTTAATTTTTTTTAAATGTAAATACAAAAGTTCATAAATATGTATCTTTTAATGTGACAAAATGAGAGCATACAAGGAAAAATTAAATAATAATCCCAAACATTTTTTTATTATACATTTTGTGTTTGCATGCAAAATCACGATTCCTACAAGGTTCAAAATATGAAGTTTTTCTTTGGGACGTAAATTGTAGCACGAAGTTGATCTGCAATCCCCTCCCTCGCCCAATTTCCTCAATTAGATCATTATTGGAAATAATTAACTCCCCCAAGACAGGTTTGCGAACCTAGATTTTGTTTGCAATTGAGAAAATAAGAAACAAAAAATAAACCGTGTTTGTTTAGGTCCTGCCAATTTGCGAAACGTGAGGAATGAACGTACCTCTTTCTCGCGCGGTGTAGTTTCCCGAAACACTTTTCTATTCTCTTTCATGGGACTAAACTTCCTGTATCAGAGTGTCAAACCGGTAACGACGACTAAATAGAAGGAATAAACTGTCACAGTCATAGGAAGAATGGTAATTAAAGGAAGCATAGTGATTAAAGTGGTATCGAACGCAAGTTAACGCCACCAAAGGAATGCCGGACAGTTATAATAAAAAAACAAGTTGAAGAGAGGTGGGATAAAATCTGGCCTGTGTGTTGGTTAGATTGTCCAGAGATTTATGAACGCTGTGGCGCCCGAACGAGGGGCGCTAGTTGTCCAGAGAGAAATTCTGTCAGAGAAAAGTACGGTGACCACATTCTTATGGCGCTTATAATAAAACTTCTATGATCCGGCTCGGCCTAGTTCCACAACGTTGTGGATGGTCTATTCTGTTCCGGGACCATACGGCGTCCTCAAGTTGTTTCCTGGCGACATTGATTCCCACCACAGTGAGTCACCGCTATAATACTACTCGATCACAACTTTATATTAATAATATACATACGTTTAAATTTATATTATTCCAACGTAAGGAGAAAGGTCAAACTAATGGAAGCCAGTATTCAGATCAACTGAAAGTAGGAGTACCTAGCCTCGAATAAAGCATATGTTGAAACTCTTCAGTCGGGCATTCTGTGGTCCGGCACGTTTTTAAACTGCCGCCGTTAGTTTGCGGGTCAGCCACTAGGACGGTAATGTTCTCAGTACCAACGCACAAGTATTGTTACATACATTCACGTTTATGTTCCGTTTACGATAGGTTATTACCTGGATGACAGTTCGAAAATCATATGTTTAGGTTTTGAGTTATCAACACTTGTAAAAGATCACAGTTTTTTTATAAATGTAAAGCTCTTTAATTACCTGTTATATATTACATTTAAAATAACGTTAACTTAAGTTTTCTCATACTATTTAATTTTTGTCCAACTGGAAATAATATTTTAAACATTATTTAAAGTACTTATTTTTCGTTTTGGAACGTTATTGATTATGTTTAATATAGTGCACACATCAATACCTTTTAATACAGGCATCGTATTTACTTGGAAAAAGAGAAAATTGTTGTCATTTCTTTACATACAATAAATGATTTTATGATTATTTTATCGTACTTTAAAATATTTAACTGAATACAATATTTTCATCAACTGCGTGTCTACATCATTGTAAAAAAACTTGTTTACCGTTATGTTCAATCATATGGTTTAGATTCGTCAGTCGCCATTTTGAAGCTATATTCGTTAGAAGTTTTTGTGAAAGTGGTGTTAATATTTTTTTTAAGTGGAATAAAACTATAAATAAACTTTGTGTCCGACCTCAAATAAATATATAAATAATATTGGCCTAAATTACATTTTCGTTTTGGAACGTTATTGATTATGTTTAATATAGTGCACACATCAATACCTTTTAATACAGGCATCGTATTTACTTGGAAAAAGAGAAAATTGTTGTCATTTCTTTACATACAATAAATGATTTTATGATTATTTTATCGTACTTTAAAATATTTAACTGAATACAATATTTTCATCAACTGCGTGTCTACATCATTGTAAAAAAACTTGTTTACCGTTATGTTCAATCATATGGTTTAGATTCGTCAGTCGCCATTTTGAAGCTATATTCGTTAGAAGTTTTTGTGAAAGTGGTGTTAATATTTTTTTTAAGTGGAATAAAACTATAAATAAACTTTGTGTCCGACCTCAAATAAATATATAAATAATATTGGCCTAAATTACTGTGGTTAACTATCACATTAACATATTACCATCTGTTTTCATTACAGTCATCCAAAGTGATAGATGTCAGCTGTTGGCATAGTGATAAATTAGGGATTACAGGTTTATATTCTGCTTGTATTTTGGGCTTTTATAATTACTTCCAAGAGTTGTTGAAGGTTATGCTAAAGATAATAAGATTTTAACTAACAAATTTCAAGCTTTATTTTACCTTTATTAACATAGCAATAGAGAATGTAGAGTGATCGAACCACCCTAAGGGGGTTAGGCCTATATTTATACAGTTTTAAATAGTCAGCTTGTATATGCCTCAGTTCTGTAATAGCACGTACGTAACGGCAATGAACATATGGAGCACCTTTTTACAAAATATATATAGTTTTAGCGGTCTACATTGATAACATTTTACTATATTTTTGTACGCAGCTAAGTTAGGTCAGAGAACAACTACACTCGCAAAAGAATGTGTCATATCATTACGACAGACAGGAGGCGGCAACATACTGATATAAGAGCCAGTAAACGAGTTATTGTGAGTGCACATAATCAAGCGTGAAGACAGTTGAACCGATGTGTGGAGGGAAGGTGTCCTTCAAGAATTGAGACGTGCTGTGTGTGTGCATTACTTTCTCTTCATTTTCAGATTAGCTATTTGTAGCTCAGCCTTCGCCCGCAACTAATTAACAACACGTAACTGACATTATTATGTTAAGATAAATTTAATTTGAATACGTTTGAAGATGGTATAGTCGGATCCTTAAAGGTAAAGCCTCATATTAAAGTCGAACAAATTATTATAAATATATTTTTATGGATCCAAATGACAATCCATGTGTCAATGGCAGCTCACAATTTTGAAAGATGTTATTTCTGATAGTTGTAAGATGTAGTTTTATTCTTTCAATTGTTACTCCAATACACTCTTCCAGAAGGCTCTTGTACTGTATGGTGTTGCTACTATATGCAAGTTATGTAAACAACATTGAAGATAGTTTGTGTGGTTGTAGATGTTCATTAGTTTGTGTGATAGTATCTTTCTTTTTAGGGAAAGTAATTTACCATGGATAAAATGTTTACATTATAACCATCGTATGATTAAGTCTGGAATTCAAACCATGATATTGTCCTTGCAGGTTATATTGTTGTCATTACCGTTTGTGAAACATATTAGTTAAGAACATTTTAAGAATTCCATCAAAAATTATATCTTGTAATTAAACAAATAAACACTCCATACCAACCGAGGAAATTAACCCATTCCATTTTTTTAAACAGAATGTAATTTTCATGTCAAAAAGTTTTAATCCAATAGCTTCAGACAGTTCTAAATGATGATTAGCCTATGCTCTGTGTTTTTAACTTTATATCTTGAAACAAAGCCCATTAGACTACTCCTCAAGATAAATAATGTGTGTAGTAACATATTTTACTACCATATAAAGGACCTAGGCTACACGATAAAAATAAATTTTCCTTCCTTTACTAAACTTCATTGTTATTATTTTTGATTTGCCACTAAAAATTACAGCTATTTGTATGTACATGTATTGTAGTAACAGAAAGACTTTATCTTGCAAAAGAATAATGTTTGAGCGATAGGTTCTCCATTTTGCTCCTACCCCGCCCCTACTTTTAATTAGGTTGGCCCCACTCACAACTACTTCCTTCTAAGCAAGTAACGCACCTAGAAAAAATGTGGGCATTCTAATCGACTTACACTATTACGATATAAGATAGAAAAAAAATAATTAAATTTTAATATATTCTTTAAGTGTCAGAGGGAACATATGTTACGTTGCCAAGAAATGTTGATTGTAGGTACTCCCATTTATATTATAAGGTCAAAGTGAGATAGTTTTCCTGATCTTCCAAGTTGTTGCGAAAACTTTATAAATGGAGAATTCCTCGGCATACACCAATTGATAATTAATGAGAGAGAAAACTTGTTAACGATTAATTAATTATCGAGCGATGTACTCGCTAGGTGTATCCCTCCACACCCAATGCTCAAGTTCCCCGTTAAAGTAAAGCAAAGCAAGGCCTGGCGGCGAAGGTCAAGAAGGCAAAGCTCAAGACGCCCCAGATAGAGAACCCGCCCACCTTCAAACATAGGAAATCTCGAGCCACAGCCTTGATAAATGCGATAAAGTGTGGTGGACGCCCATGGTATTCACATCGAAAGGTGCGACGGAGGTATGAGATATTTTCGACAAATGTGTTTCGATTAGATCAAGTGAATTCCGTCAGGACGCTACTATTTGTTTAACTTTTTAAGTACAGTAGCCCCATGGCTTCTTTGGTGCTGACTGACAGCTCACAACTGATTATTGACAGCTCCGAAAAGTTACCAGACCAAATTATGTATCCCTACGTCGAACCATATGATCTGCAAAAATATGTGATTAGCAGCTGTCACTTCTGACAGTCAAATTTTAGGTCTATATAAGAAACCTATATGACAGTTTTATTTATTTTTTATTTAATGTTGACCTTGATAGGTTGATAGCCTAGTATTGATTATAAATTTTTTCTAGAATGTAATTAATTTTTAAAATTTAGCATTTAATCCCATATTAGTTTTTATTATAATAAATACATAATTTTTTTCTCAATAATTTGTTGTTGGTAGTATGATTAACAACATTATAAATGTGAAAAATCTGAATGTGCAGTATTACACATAGAAAAAATTCATAAATCTTTTTAACAGTACATATCGGTGACCTGGCGGTCTAGGAGTAAGGTGTCAGACTTCTATGCTAGGGTCCGGGGTACAATCCTCGGTCCCGGCACAGATTTATCTGATTGCCAAACCCTTTCTTTATCTCTAACAAGACGTGTATTAATCACAACTTGTCAATGTGTGGAATGCCAGGCCTCCACCGTGGTTCGGATCCCATGTTAAACGGTAGGTCCTCCATTTCATCTCACAATCACCTTACCATTACGCAGTGACTATTTTCAAAATATTGATTATATTTTGCTTTTAATGAGCTACAAAATGTCATATATACAAATTTTCAACAAAGTGATATAACATCATCAACTAAATTAAAACATTGGTTGACAAGTCTAAAATACACATGTAACATATTAATTTTTTTTTACAAAACTTGGATACAACAAATTAAGGGAAATAAACAAAGTTTAAAGATCAACAGTGTTGTGAATTAGGTAATAAAATTGAATTAGTTGGTTAACCTATCCAAATGAGGTTTAATAAAGTAATGAAAATGTTCTTCTTACAACGTTTATGAAGAATATAATAGTTTTTATTTTAAGGTTATATATAAAATCTTTTGTCTTGGGATAATCAGCCATTAGAGTGATGCCGATTTATATTCTTCCGACATGTTTCGGTATAAAAATACCACTCATGGACAAGGTAAAATTATATTAAAGAACCATGAAAAAAACTTGAAAATTGAGTTGTACGAAAATCTTTGATAAATTACAAACAAACAAACAAACAAACAAACAAACTTAACAACATCGAGGTTTAGCTTAGAGGGCAACACAACACAATCTTGGGGTTAAAAGATTTATTTTGTAGCCTTGATACACTTAAATTTTCTAATAATGTATATTGATCACTGAGAAACACTCGCTATTTTTTTATGGCACGCTTTAATGTTATATTAGATAAAATAATTATTCAAATATCACTAAAATACCGTTTATTTTCCAAAGATAGCACGCTCACACATCGAGATGGTATTCACAAAGAACATAGATTAGTAAGTAGCCTAATTAATATTCAAAAAAGACACAGTATTATTCGAATCTGTAATAACATTATTAACGGTAGCATAGACACGTCTAAACACAAATCAATAGTACTCAACTATAAAATATTTTGTTCAACTTGTTGACTCACGCACGTGGTTTTATTAACAGTATTTTATACGATAATTCACTGTTATATTGTATTAAGATTTTTAAATGTAGGAAATTAAAGAAAACGTGTTTCATCAACAGTAACGCTAATGCGTTTGTAAGAGAAGTTAACACTGCATATATCCCCTTGCCCTTATAGAGATCCCAACCCATGGGTGCGACTATCTCTAAACTATATGCTCCAGTGCATCTTAAATCGCGGTCTTTACAGCCATTCTTCACAACCATTTCAAAAATAAATATGGAAACATGGAAATTACAGGCCTTGAACAAAGAAAGACACATTAAATTCCAGGTCTTTAAATGCCCGTATGAACCCTGAAGAGAACGTTAAAAGTGGCCTTATATGCTGAAAACAAATATGGCCACTGGATAGAAACTATGCTGCCAGTTCGTGACGTAGAGGGACTTGTTGCAGATTAGACGGCGAGTTGTATTAATACTCGTGTTTACAAAAATTTTGTATGTTTTTTCCTCTTTATTATCCCAACCCATTTATTTATGTTAAAGATATGCGAGGGCAATTATAAAAATATTAATAACTGAACATAATACCATTAAATGTAAACTTTCACGCTATATTTAACCACAAGAGTTAAAATAAAAACGAGAATGAATTTACTAAACTTTTTTTCTTAAATTTAATTATGGAAAATAAAATTATAATGAAATCTTTGGGGAAGTATTGTTAAAAGTGAATGATAATATTCTTAGTGATAATAATAATAGTAATTAGTAAACAATAATGATTTTCAAATATGTTGACCAAAGTTACTTTCAGACAATGTTGGCATTACTGATATCTGCTAGCTGTCATGTAAAACCAAAGAAGTGATAGTTTCACTGTAGAAATGAATAAAACCCTATTAATACAATTTGTTAAAAAAGGATGCATATTTATATATATATATATATTTATATTTAAAGCTCATGGTTTGAAAAGCGTTCTTTCTCAACCGGCACTTTAATGTTTATTAAGTTCGCCCTTGGCATTGTGTCTACAAAGCAGGCCTACTAGTTTCCTCTTGATCAGACGATAAAAGATTTAAAAAAAGGTTCAAAGAATATTTTCCAAGCAATTTCGTATTTTATAAATATCACAAACAATAATTCGTTTCTTTATTTTACCTGCTTAACAAATACACTACATAATACATATTTTTTATTTTGCATTGCGTCTTACTTCCCGTTCGGGTTATACGCTTATTCACCAATTAGGCTAGTGGTTTTAGGGATGGGAAAGGTAATATGTATAATGAGGGTACCCGCATTTTCGTGGAGGAAGAGTGGAAAATCATCGTGAAGAAAACCAGCTTCAGTACACCCGACCGAAACTCGAATCTCGATCACCCCGTCATCGGCAGTCTAGTATACGGCGAGAGTAGCGCCTTAAAGCATGTGGGATGCATTATGCATGCAAGTGGTTGCCGACTTACACTTTACATTCCTTGAGTAACGGTTTGTTTTTTTCAAACCCATAAAACCTTTCAAGTACTTTGAAATGTCGTAGTATTCACATTCCTACACATGTGGTCATTCGGATATCTAATGCTCGGATTATTATCAGCGAGCTACCGTAATGTTAATATCTGAGCATACTATACAGCATAGAAAAAAAACCACACAAAAACCCACCAACCAAAGACTCGAGTTTTGCAGTTTCCTCAGAAATTCGCGTCAACAGCTGTCGAAATATGATATCGATCAACGAAGAGGCAGGTCACGCCATATAACCTGATTAGTAACTCGTTGGCAGTCGACCAAGCAAACAGTTTGAAGGAATGCAGTTTTGCATATATGGCGTAGGAGTTATGTGGGGGCGAAAGGGCGGAAGCCAAATACCTTGGCTGATGTAATGCACTTAAATTTTTTCTTAAAAAGTCTGCCAACATGTTTTGTAGGTTATCTTTGTATATGAAAGCCCTTTGCCCTACTACACATGGTCACATATTGACCATTCTGCTTTATATTATAAAAAAAAGTATATACACCAAATTACTAACAATTAATTTAAGTTAGAAGGGAATGAAGAGATAAGGTTACAGTTACAATACCAAAATTTACCTAGAAGAAAGCTGGGGAAACCTTCATGAAGTAGAGAAAGCAGTTCTCGCTGTAGCCAGTCCGGATTTGAACACCAGCCTCCTGGGTCAGTTCCAGACACACGTCAAGGTTGAACAATGCAAGATTAAACAACGTGCGGTTATGTTGAGGGGGAAAATAATTAATAAAAATTTAAATATAAGAAATACGAACGAAAGTAAACATGCATTGGATTTAATTAAATGGCGTAAAAACCTTTCATTTTGATTTTCATTAGTTTGAAAATATGAAGGAGAATTCTGTAGACATTTGTGGTGGACTTGTGCGATATATATTGGTAGTATACTATATTCGAACACACCTTAAGTCAAAGTGTGTTTATAATGATCTAAAAACATAAAGTTTGTAATTCCAAAAGAAAATAGGTAAACAATTTTCCTCTGATTTATTTTAGTATTATACAAAACAATATCATGATGGAGACCTATTAGACAAGGGCTTCTAAGTTAAATCTCCGATGTAGATCCCAGTTTGATTTTATTTATTTATTTAAGATATTTAACGTGCACTTTCTGAACCGACTGATCATATCAGCACACGATAAATGTATATGAGCGAGCGCGAAAGAGTCTACCAATTTTGCCGGGAAATGTATTTACACATACCTTCTAGGGTTATATAACATGCCACCGTCGACATATGGCTGACGGCTTTACTTCTTCTCATAAAGAAGTTGTGCTACGGATTTGTATCGCTCAAGAAAGATCCGTCGACCCCACCTAGGTTTGAACCCACAAACATCAGGTCTTAAGGCGAGCACCGTTTTAATTAAAACTCCGTGTAGCTACATTTTCAAACCATGAACAATCAAAATGAAAAAAGTCCATATGTTGGGAGGCCCCAAAAGCAAAGATGAAGTATCCAGGGCCTACACCAAGTAAAGGCAGTGAGGTAACTTCCTACCCCGACATGCACAAGCACAAGAGGACCTCGGCGTTCTTGTCGCCGCCCACTGCTACAAATTTAACAGCGGCTCAAGGAATCTCATTCCCCTCCTTGAATAATATGGAACACCCGGGCGACCTTGTGCATGCTGAAACGGTTAGGACGGCCATGTGTATGCTGAAACGGTTAGGGCGGCCATGTGTATGCTGAAACGGTTAGGGCCGCCTTGTGTATGCTTAAACGGTTAGGGTAGCCTTGTGTATGCTTAAACGGTTAGGACGGCCATGTGTATGCTGAAACGGTTAGGGACGCCTTGTGTATGCTTAAACGGTTAGGGCCGCCTTGTGTATGCTTAAACGGTTAGGGCAGCCTTGTGTATGCTTAAACGGTTAGGGCAGCCTTGTGTATGCTTAAACGGTTAGGACGGCTTTGTGTATGCTGAAACGGTTAGGGCAACCTTGTGTATGTTGAAACGGTTAGGACGGCTTTGTGTATGCTGAAACGGTTAGGGCGACCTTGTGTATGTTGAAACGGTTAGGACGGCTTTGTGTATGATGAAAGGGTCTAGGGAATTATATATGTAATCAATATACGATCTATAATCAAATTGAAACAATTTATTTAAATATTGCCTACAATTATCTATAAAAGTATTATATATTATTATAGTACATACGCTTTTTACTCTGATTCATATTTTAGAATGTATTCTAAAATGTTGTAACTTTAAGCTGGGGGGAAAAGACCTCCCTCTATTGCCAATGTTAAATTAGTTGGTTTTAAGTATTCCTTTATCAAGATACAGTAGAGATAGAGTATCTAAACTTACAACATTAAAAAAAGCTAACTATTTACAAAACGGATCAATAATATTACGAAATGAGTTTACTTTTGTTGATCTAAAAATTATACGAGTAGCTTGAACATTATTTTAATGAATAAATAGTACGGAGCTCCGCAAGAACTTTCTCGCTCTATTTTTTAGAAATGGAGATATTTACTCAAAATTCGTAATATAATATACACTAGCAAACCCATAAATTGCGCTGACATACGTAGGACATTTTTAATTCATGGTTTTAAATTTCATAATTTTATTATTAAATAACTAACGTATTCATTTGTATATTTGGATAAATACAAAATATCGATATTGGGTCCCCAAGGGTCAACAATTCGTATTAAAATGTTGGCTTCCAGTTAAATTTTTTGTCATTTTACTAGGGGATATCTTATGGCTATTGCATTGCTATTAAATTTCTCTTTTATACATTTTGACCGATTAAATGGGTAATTGACTATTGAGTCCAAAATGAAACATAATCGTTATAGCCGATTTTGAGAAAATGGAATTTTTCTATTTTCACCATTTAGTAAACTGCTATTAATTTTAGGGTTGGACAGACGGCGTTGCTAAAATAACTTTTTAGGGTTCCGGGGGTCATGAAAAATCAACCTCTATCAACATCTCGGGATTGATTTTTTTTTTACGGTCGTAATAATTTACCTTAAGTGTTGGCAAAGTTAGAAATATATTAGTGTATAGCTCGAAAACTTTTGGTTTTATAAACATATATTTCAAGTAAAAGATGTTTATTATAAATAGATCCACATGTATGGAATGATAAGTAATTTCATAGCTTAAAGACTTTACGGAGATAAAATTAAAAATTAGAATTTACGCATCAGACCGGAACCCTCAAAGTAATTTTGACGAAATAATGAGAGTAGCCATTTTGTTTAAAATATTTATAAATGTTTTGAAATTAAATTTAATCAAAATCGTTGGAGCCGATTTTGAGAAAATCGACTTTTGCTCTTTTTTCTCCTTCAGTAAACTGCCCTTAATTTTAGGGTTAGATATCCAATTCTAAAAAAAACCTCGGGGCAACCCTATGAAAACCCTAGATTACCAAGTTTTAGCCCAAACATGTTGGGGAAACAGCAATTATCATTTTAAATTATTTGGTCATAAAAAAAAATTAAATTGGAAAATTGAATATCATGTTTTTTTGTGTATTTAAAAATGCAAATATTAGTTAAATAAATTATTAATACAATACAAATATTTAAAAGTATCATAAATTAAATATAATTTCATTCAGAAAGAAAAGAAGAAAATATACAATAATTTCCAAAAATGTTAAAATATTTTAAATAAGGCCCTTTTCCCCTTAATTATTATTCTGAATGGTAAATATTGTATTGTTCGTATTTTTTCTTGTGTGTGCACTAAGTCTTACAGCTAGACCAGACTATTCGAATATTTATATTAAAGAGCGGTAGGACGTAACATATCAGAGGAAGTTTATTCGTAATTGCGTTGAGGAAGAATAGAAAAAAATGGGGGGAAACCACCCACAGTAAGCCCGGCCGGAATTCCAACAACGATATTCCCCGTCACCAATTAATAATAATAATAATAATGTATAGGAATGATGGACACAGAAGCGGCCATTAGTGTCACAAACACAAATAAATACTTAAAACTAATGTAAAGGAAGGCAGGGGCTTTCAAATGAGAGTAAATGGCTTCGTGAGAGCTAATAAGAAACAGTGCATAGTAGTAGAATGAAGATTGAAATTATTTAAAAGATAAAAGCTAAATACTTGTTTGCCCCTAGTGAACTATATTTGATATTGTCGCGTTTCTCCAAAGGAGGAACACTAGACCGGCAACACGGAGCCGACTCGCACAGCACCGAACCGTGCATTCCCGGATGAATGCTATTCATGTTTTAAATGCAAGTGGATACAGGTATACCGCAACGAACCGCATCGCAACGGCGCGGAAGAATCGTCTAGAGAGCATTCATCCGCACTTTTACGGTGCGATGTTCTGTAGCTTCCGAACTTCATTTCGATGCCAACCACCGAGGAGTGCACGTGATAACGTATATTTACACCAGGGTTATTTTAAAATAGCCCAGCCAAGTTAATGTTTTTTTTGGGGGGGGGGGGGCGAGGGGCGCGGTTATCTTNGGGGGGGGGCGAGGGGAGCGGTTATATTTGCTTTGTATGCTGATTTAATCACTCAGTGAAAGAGACTAATTATTCAAGATCGAGTAAAGCTTGAGTTCGAACACTTTGCACTTTGTTCTTTCATGACACTTGCTAGAACATTCTGTGCAGTGTGATACGGGTCGGATCCGTGTAGCCTTGGGTTAAAATAAACGAATTAAATGAATAATGGGTTCATAAGATGATAATTATCAATGATACGTTGATTATGAATAATTTGACATCCGCTTTATTGACCACATGGTCTAAGCAAGTTACCAGTCTCAAAATGGATTAGACAGCCGATAACGGGGAGATTAGGGTTTGAACCCTGATCAGGTGTAATAAGGTGTTTTTTACTAAATGGTTTTTCAATTTCCCTACAAGCAAATGCGGGTAAACTTTCTCTAAATTCAACCTTCCTCATCCCTAAACCATTAGTGCAATCATTACTTATGCGTGTAACCCAAGCTGGTAGTGAGACATTGTGCTCAAAAATAATATTTGAAGCTCAAGTAGGAAGAAGAATAGTTGGGATCACGAGTGGTTTTGATAAGCAGGGCCCCTTATCTGCCAGCTAGAAAAATTACTAGCGATATACTTTCATGTATACATACGTCAAGTCGTGTGATCTATCGTTGACAGTTTTGATAAGATATTATAAATACATATAAAAATAACACTGATAATATAGAAAAATGTTATAATAATAATATTTAGCACCGCGTCTTACTACCCGTTCGGCTTATACACTTTAAGTACTAATTACTCTATTGGATTAGGAATTTGGAAGATTGAATTAGAGGAAGTGAACCCGCATTTGCGTGGAGGAAGAGTGGAAAACCATTTAGGAAACCCCCCCCCCAGTTCACCCGACCGAGATTCGAACCTCGATCTCCCCGTCCTCAGCAGTCGAGCT
>CABEEJ010000286.1:228614-243638 GCA_901482245.1 Timema douglasi
CCCCCCCCCTGTTTCCACCAGGCAATTGTCCTTATCAAGGCGCGCAAGACAAAGCTAACCGATATTAATAAATGCCACCCGTACAAGAGTGTCTATCCAGGAAACAACATACATAGTTTTTAAGGTGTGAGTGAATATATGTGAAAGCATGAGAGGATCGTCCCCTCATTGGTTGACTTTCTGCGAACAGTACATAAATAATTATGTTTAACATCATCACTTAAAGAAATTATGAGTTCAGGTGTCATTTTAAGACTAAAACAAGTAAAGAATCGTGGCAGAAGCCACAGTATCTCGAATTTGATGGTGTAATCATTACTTTAATTTCATTTTTTTGTTTTTAATTCTCTGGAATTGGTTAGTAATGAATCATCGTCTTTCCATGAATGCAATATTTAGTGGGCATATTTAATTTTGCAATTTGGTTAAATCTAAGATTGGAACCATATAAAAAGGGCTCGAATTATAAAATACGACATTAATAGCTCTAAAATGGCATGCAATCATTATGGGTCGCTATAGTTAAAAAAAAAATTCTATGTGATATTTTTAGGAAGCAAAATAACTAGCCTTACAAAACTATACAAGTGAACTAGTTATTATAATGTTATATTATGCAGAGTGGAACATATACCCCATCTACGTTAAGTGACAGCTAGCGGAAGGTTCTTTATTGCAAATAATGGCTGAAAATCACTAATTTCAATGTTCTTAGTAATATCATATTAATAATAAAAGGTGTTATCAAACGCTTCTAATCATTCTTTCAGACAATGTTTCAATAAAGAACCTAGCTGTCAGTTACCTACACTCCCACCGTGGATAGACTCTACTTAGACAGATATAAACTGAGTTTAACAACCTTTTACTAAAAAACAGGCTAGGTTAAGGATGGAAATTGCAATAACAAGTCCTGCAAATGAGGTAGGGCCGATTTCAAGTATATTTTTTTATATATAGAAATTGAAAATGATTTTTTTTTAAAAAAAGTATCTAGAAAATAGCCAATTATTCGAAACCAGTGAACTAATTGAGGGTAGATTCTCATTCTCGTTCGAGTCATTATTCCAGCGCAATCTTCAGTGTACAACAGGTATTAGAAGAGGGGAAGGGAGGTAAGGAGAGACCAGTCTGCACCACATTCCACGCAATTTCGGTCCAACCAGATGAGGAACGCGCAGTCGTTAAACACTGCTGTTCGGTTAGCCAATGTTTTTCAACATCAACAGCTTGAACTTGAGCGCGAAACCGTGCGGCCATTACGGGTGAGCGGGGTGGAAGGGGAGGGGACTGGTTCCTTGATGCCCCTCGGGCCTTTAATACGTGGCTTTACCCTACACATGCCGTCCAGCCATTCACTGGTCGAGTCTTTATCTCCAAACCTGTGGATACACAACTTTTACTTGTTTTGATTTCTTTAGTGCTATTACTTCGATATGTTATAATTTATATTTTTATAAGGCCGTTCGCAGACTATGCTGTAGTTTCTTATGATCGTCGGCTTAGGGTCTTAAAATCATGCCACAAAATAATACTGTGGGAAGATTTATAGATGAGACGCCTCGAGTTTACAAAGAGATGACAAAATTACTACTCCTAGGAACGCCTGGAAAAGGATAAAATAAAAACTTTATTAGAAACCAATAGATCTGCCAATTAAATATGTGTCCTTTTGAGTGAACTATTGAGTTAAATAAACTACTAACTAGCTTGCGTGCGTACATTTTGTGGTGATTTCATTCAAAAAAATCAACCTTTATGTTTACTATTATTAAAAGTAAACATAAGTTAATTAATTATCTTGAGTTCTAGGGGATAATAAATAGGAGGGTTGCTTAGATGAAAGGTAGATACACAGTGAGAAAGACAACCATAGCATGTCCAACAAGGATTTAAATCTCGATCACCACAGTCGCAGGCAATCCCGTAGCTCGCGTAGCCACTGGTGCTAGATTTGTTTTCAAAGCCTAACCAATGTTTTAGTGCGAGCGTTATTTTCATTTAAACATCCCTGCGACACAATGAAAGCAAATAACTACCTGTTCAGGTTATACGCATATTTTATCATCTAATGGGGTAGGGATTAAGAAGGAAAAGTTTGGTGGTAATCTATCCGCATTTGCGCGGAAGGAGAGTGGGAAACACATTTGGAAAAACCACCCTCAGTATACCCGACCAGGATTCAATCCCCAACCTCCCCGTCATCAGCAGGCCAGTTTAACACGAGAGTGACACCTTAAACCACTCAGCCACTGAAGCAGGTGTCACAACATATTTTGTTTTGTTTATCTATAAATAAGAAATCTATTTCCATACTATTTAAAAATAAACATTTGGATTTAAGAAAAACAGTTCAACGCCACTGAAATTTAAAAATACACTCATTTAAGCACAAAAATACAGGTTAATAAAAAATATAGCTTGATTATGATAACAGTTAAGAGAATATTCAAACCATGTTTCTTTCCAAACCCTTCCTTCACCTCTGACAAGACGTGTATTAATCACAACTTGTGAATGTGTGGAGTGTCAGGCCGTGGTTCAGATTCCACGTTTAACTTTAGGTCCTCCATTTCATCTCACAATCACCCTACCATTACACATTAGCGTCAGTGCGTATAACCCGAACGGGTAGCAATACGCGGTGCTAATAATAATAATAATAACACTACACGAATGTTTCGATATTCTTTATTAACTTTAGTTAGAACTAGCAATGGAACTGTAAAGTAATATATCAAAATACCCACTTCAGTGGCCGCGTGGTTTAAGCACTACTACCGCAGTAGACTAGACTGCCGATGACGGGGAGATCGGGGTTCGAATCTCGATCGGTTGTACTGAAGGTTGTTTTCCACTCTAACTCTACGCAAATCCCTAAAACCACTAGTGTATTTAGTGCATAAATGTACAACCAGAACGGGTAGTAAGACACAGTGTTAAAAAAATGTATATGGGTATCAAAAATAGACTAAACGCAAAAGGGATGTCAGTTTGTATTTACGAGTATTTTGATAGTATGAAGTTGATATTTTGTCTCTAGAGACTTGTCTTGCGATCTTGGTTCAGCACAGACGTCAAACATTACAAGAGAAGATGTTTTGAAAGGTTTTATGAAGTTCGATGCATTAACAAAGAACAATAAATCATTCAACTGCCTGGCAATTTACGTCGGCATTTTTTTTTTTCTTTACGAGTGAAGTACGAAATAGGTAATTTAAAACTGCAAGTATTTTGTATGACGACATTACTTCATATACTTTATTATCATAAAAGGGAATTTGTTTTATGCTAATGAAAATTCAAGATTCACTAACACTGAACTAAAATGCAAATTATTAACATGTACTCTTACATAAAATCTAAGGCCGCTTTCAGACGAGTGCATGTGAACCGGTTCATTAGAGCTGAAGGTAGGTAGGGTCTTGGGGTCTGGCGGAACCTTTCATATGAGCACTTTTGATGTGTCTTTCAGTAAAAAAAAGTAGATATGTTATGAGGAGTAAATAAGTAGAAGTCGTCTTCGATGCTGAATCATCAACAGAAAAACCTCGTTTTTTAAGGCCAGTGTTGTAGGGGGTGCCCTCTTATTGCGAAATAAAGTACACCTGTCATCCTGTGAACATGAGATTAGGAACACACTATAATCCCGTTCTACTCCTAACCCCTAACCTAACATAACCTAGCCTAATCTAACCTAACTTCCATATTCCATTTTGAACAAAGTCATTATAAATTTAATTTTTATTCCGCAGTTCATGTGCACCCGTATTAATTGCTCCACGATTCGTGTGCACCCGTATTAATTGCTCCACGATTCGTGTGTACCCGGTTGTAGGCAGAGCAGAGTCCCCTCAAGAGGCGGGCGAAATGAACGAGTGCTCGGGGTGCCAGGCTTGATTTTTTTTAAACTAGAATTATATATATAAGTACCTACATTGTTCAGACATATTTGATATCGTACTAATTTAAAATTACGTTTCAGTACGACTTGTGTTACAGTTGGGGCCATCCTCCATCACACAGTTGATCCCCTTGCTTTCAAACTGATGACACCAAACCTTGTAACGTTACATAAGTTGTGTAAAAACAGCGCGTTTCGTAAAGTGTTACTTATTACACTACTGCACTTGTACTATAGTAAAATGATCTATGGTGGTGTCAAGAAGAAACTTAGCCTCCTTGTCTCATTTCTAAGAAAATAATTATATAATATGGACAAGGGTTATAATTTTATTTTTTAACTTTTATCATATTTTTACAAAAATGTTTTCATTATTGTGTATGTTCACTAAGCCTACAGCAGAGTATTTTAAGAATAATTTTGAATAACATCCATTACAATTCGATTAGCAATAATAAAGAAAAACTACGCACAACTATGAATATTTATATTTTAAAATATTTACTTTCAAGGTAATAACACAATATTTGAGCGAAAATTAGGTGGAGGAGGACGAGGCGCCAAAATTAAAGTTCACCCCGGCAGAAAATTATGCTCGAGGCAACCCTGGCTGTAAGACACAAGATGTAATAAATATTTAAATCAAGCATAACAATTGAAGCCTGATTAGTGGTTAGTTTAATGGCTTGTCATGGGATCATCTGAAATATGTCCCTGTATAATTAATACTAATTTTAATTTTTATTATTTTATTTTCATAATTTACAAACAGTTTTTACTCTACGTCTGAATGGAACAACCACTGCAGGTCTTACAATCAAACAATTTCAACTACCTGCTTCAGTGGCCGAATGGTCTAAGGCGTCATTTTTGTGTTACTGGCCTGCTGATGACTGGAATATTGAGGTCTCGGTCAGGTCTAATGAAAGTGTTTTTTCCTAAATGATTTCCCACTCTTTCCAAGCAAATTGGAGGAGATTACCTCTAAAGTGATTCCTTCCTCACCTTTACCCCATTTGAGTAATTATCATATGTGTGTATAACCTGAACCGTTAGTAAGACGCGGGGATAAAAAAAATATATCATCGTTTAAGTTTCAACATTTGCAAATGAACGTTGACTCAGAGAGGACTTCCAGAACCGACAATGCAGGTGGAATGCATACTAATGATATACTATATTACACTATATACGCAACATTATCTTTTTTTATTAGCAATAACCAGAAAATTTGATAACAGGATGTAAGAAAAAAAACAACCCTACAACAACCTTACTAGGTTTTTTAAAATATTGGGTAGACTAAAATAAATGTCTAAGAAGCAAAAGTGAATAAATAAGTTGCAGCGATCTATAGAAGGGAAGCTAATAAACAAAGGTCGACCTTGAAAACAGTCTCGAAGCTTACGACAGTTGAGAATACTTGTGAGTGTGCTTGCTCTAGTCGTCTGATGTCCCTAGCAGGATTCTGTTCTACGAGAGGTGTTTCTTTTTAAGAGCTGCCCACACTATAATATACTCGCATAAATATCTCGAGCCAATATCTGCCATTAGGTTGAGGCGTCTAGATTTGTCACCAGCAAACAAGAGTTTCACTCACGAGAAGAAAACATCTGCGTACATGTTTCATTTGGCTAGAGCTTGGATTAGAAATAATGTATTTTGACAAAGTAAAATGATGAAATGTTCAGGTAAATGTACAGTCTTTATACTTTGTGAATGTTATACTGTTTCAAATAATATCTCGGTTCAGACGTATATCATACGAGAAACATCAAAAAGTCAAATTAACACTAGTTTCTGTTTCATTCAAATGTGGATGATAAAAACTGGGATCAATGAATAATGATAGATTAGAGAGATGTTTTCCCGATGAAGTGGAAGAAATTAGTTGCCTAAATTATATTTGAATTCAATTAAAACTACTATGAAAATATTATATTAAACTGAAATGTCTTATGTCACGTGGAGGAGCTCCCACATGATAAAAATACATATCACACATCATTGAAATCATGTTTGTTCTGATTTCCAAGATAAAGGTTTTAAATCTGCAGAATAATCATGAAGATGTCACATATTTATATTTCAACAACTAATTTTAGTTTACATGTAGTTTCATGTGGAATAAATATATGATTAAGTTTTGAGAGGAAACTCATGCAATTATTATGTATCAAGGGTTGCTACCTTTCGCAACGAAACGTGTGAACCCTTGTTAATCATTACGTAGGACGAGCATTTTTTTCAAACTATAAACCAAATCCGAATTAGTGTTTTGATAGTTTAATTTTTAGCAACTCCCAAGTGACAAAAGTCACCAATGAAAATGCATGATTATATCCTAAGGTGGGTAGTTGAACACGCAATATATTTTCACGGATAAAAATGCTTAAGGCAGAATTTCGCGAGTGGGACAAAATTATGCACATTATTTCATTCTACAATAAGGACAAAGCATTTTAAATGCCATGCAAATGGCGAAGAACAAGTTTCATTGCGATATAAGAACAACGTAGCGTAGAATTTCTAATCTATACAGTAAGTGATCACGAATATATTTTAGTACAATAAATATATTAACAAATTGTAATACAATTTTACAAGTATACGTGCGAAAAAAACAGTTTGAATGATTTGAAACAAATAAATGGTTATCTTAGTTTTAATATATTAAGAAAAAAAAAATCCAAGTACAGGTCTACTTTACAAATATATATCGCATTTAAGATGATACTGTTTTACTAATTAGAATATAATAAAAAATAATCAAACCTATAATGTAAATACACGTATTTAATATTAATTAAATGCCAAGATAAACCCAACATTTCACAAAGTTAGTTGTTAATAAGTATATATATTTTACACTCTGGATTAAATCTTTGAGACACGTAATTAAACATATGTTTTATCATGCTTTAAAATTATAGCTAAAATAGTATGTGAAAAGGTTAAAGTATTTCATAATATTAGGATAACTTCCATTACGATTTAAAATGTACGTAAATCTTTGCAAGAACAGTAAGGTAATTTTTGACGAAACATTAAAGTCTCCAAACAGGCACCAGCAATTTTAACAAAGGGGAAAGTTGACTCAAATAAGAAATATTTTTTTTTAGCTAAGCTGTGTGTGTATGCACGCGCGCACGGAACATTATGGAGAAAATATATGAGCCAGAATATTGCATACGTCTAGTCTACCAACAAGGAACATCAGTAATATGGTCCTAGTATTAATGGCACCTTAAGGTTATAAACATTACAAGCGGTTCTAGACATATTATATCAAAGGAAAATACTTTTACTGTTGTGTAGGTTGCTTGGTGAAGTAGTTATTAAACCTGAAGACTTGAAAGACGTTTGGAGCGGTAAGAAAGAAAAAATATATACAAAAAACACCTTTCCACAGTTACAACCAGTAGTTACAACTAGTCAAACTATCACTGTACGTAGAGTTGTGTGTTTCCTGAAGTAAATTCAATCGTCATAAACATATTAATAATAAGTAAACGAGGTTCATTCAATAGCTTTGATAACTTAATTTTATTTAACCGTACAACTATGACTTAACACTCAAAGTTATCGCTATTTAGAGGTTAGGGGTGGAAAGTATAGTCATTAAATTAGATAATTAAGTAGTAAGGCACAACCGGTAGGTCTAGATATAAAAAAGTATAATATTTATATAATAAAGTGTAGTTTTTTAGAAAGAAGTGTTTTTTATTGTTTTGTTTTTTTATATTTAATATGGAGATGACATTTTCTCTCAGAGCTTTGGTGCGGTAAAAAGCTGTATAAATGTAAGTTTATGTTTAAATAATCCAGTTAATTTAGTTTCGCCGGCTTCTCTGGCCGAATGACAATGACGGGGAGACCATGGTTCGAATTCCAGTCGGGTGTACTTATGGTGCTTTTCCTCAATAGTTTCTAACTATACCTCCACAAAAATGCGCGTTCACTTCTTCTAAATTGAACCTTTCTCATCCCTAACGCATTAGCGTAATTAGTACATAAGCGTATAAGCCGAATGAGTACTCAGACGCGGTACTAAAGTAAAAGTTTTATTACTTTATTTGCAAAATTATTGTTTACGTTTTAGTTTGAATCTTTTATTTTTTATTTAGCACCGCGTCTTACTACCCGTTCGGGTTATACGCTTTAAGTACTAATTACGCTAATGGATTAGGAATTGGGAAGGATTCAATTATAGGAAGTGAACCCGCATTTGCGTGGAGGTATAGTGGAAAACCATTTAGGAAAAACCACCCCAGTTCACCCGACCGAGATTCGAACCTCGATCTGCCCGTCCTCGGCAGTCGAGCTCAACATGACTAGTGCGTTAGCCAACTACGCCACCGAGGCGGGTTTGAATCTTTTAGAATCCATATTAAGTTCTTATATCATCAGGTTAAGTCAAGTGTAGAGCGAGTTAAGTTGAACTAGATTTGTCTAAAAAAATGCATTCCTCTCATTTCTTCCCCCCAAAAATGTGAATGTGTACTTCTAACATATTTTTCTTAAGGCGATTGGCCCTTTTCATTTGGCGTGGAAATGCAGAGCCATGGGAGCAAACAATTATCTTCATGATTTTTTTAAATTGTTTTGCACTTTCTTTTTGGGAACGGTTTGTTCAAGAATAGAACCATGTTGATCAAGTTATACTTTTATATACACACCTCTATAATTTTAACAGTGCTCAAATATATATCAAATTGACATTAAATAGAAAACTTTCGGGTTCATAGCAAAAATAAGAAAATGTAACAATCAATAAAAATCTATATATTATCTTAGAAGGGGCGTTGAAAATATTCCTATAAAAATTTCGCTCCCGGGAAAACTGATATTTCTAAACGTGTGATTTTTCCGCAAGACCTGCACAGTAGCTAGCGCCATCTAGTATTTCCGTGATCTATCTGTTCTTGTTGGCGCGGAAGGATACTTTGGTCGGTTGGTAAGTCACGCCACACCTTTCATCCTCCAACCCACCATCCCACAAAATAGATTTTAGAATTACACTTGACAGGGCCAAGGGCCTTAAGTCAACAACGCGAAGGTTGGTTTGGTGGGATTTATACACAACTGTAACTGGGCATGAACTTAAACTCTCCAGCTGGCTGCACTATTTGGCAGAAATACCATGTGTTGGGGAACAGGAGGTGTGGTATTGTCTCTTTGCCTTCTACACTGCATTTCTATGAGCGGGCTTGAAAGGGGCTAACAATTTTGCCTGTAAAGGTATTTTCACATACCTTCTAGGGTGGCGGCTTTACTTCCCCTCCAAAGGAAGTTTTGCTACGGATTTTTATCGCTCAAGGAAGATCCGTCGAAGTAGGCTGGGTTTGAACCCACGAACATTGGGTCCTGAGGCGAGCACTTTACTCTAAGACCACTGAGGTCGACACTTATAATATACGATCTACAAATATAATAAACATCGTTTTCAACATCTTAGATCAATTTATAGGCCACAAAAACGAACGGAATGTATCCAAATGATGTGTTAGAGAGACATAAGTGTATATCGAATTTGATCAATGGAATACAATAGTAGCACTGCACAGAGTATTTGTTTTATTTATGATCAAACCTTGTATTTAAACACATTTCCATCTTCTTACTGTTCATTCTTCTCGCCTCAGTGAAATAAGTGAAAGCAGAATATTTTGTGAACCTAACATCCACCCGATTACATCTACATCGCGTGGAAGTAGGGCGGGAACCTGGTAAATTGAGTTGTGCGTTTTACACCCTCTACCCGGAACAATTTATGTTCGACAGAAGACCAACCGATAAACTGTAGCACGAGCCTCGACTTGTTTAACAGGACCGAGTATCGCGTAGCCAAGAAACAAAGCGGAGGCTTATTATTGACTCATGACAGCAAGATAATATATCGCTAATCGTATATTGTGTTTTTTAATTGGTAATGTTACCTGTATGGGGGGCTATTGGCCCCTGAAAACTATCGCGTACAGTAGTAAAAGTTATCTCGTACACTGCGTTTATCCTGAAAGGTATTAATTTTCCATTGACGTATTCCACTATGACCTAACTTATACAGTGAGCTGCGCTTAGTGGAAAAGTGCGAGGTGGACTTTCGGTATCAAGGTGGGAATGAAGCGAACGCGAGGAAAGACATCGTTTTTGCAGTATATGTATATCTACACACAATTTGGTCAAACTATTCCAATATTTCTTCAGTATAAACATATAGTTTAATTTTCTTCATATATTGATATAAACAATTATTGAGCATCTGTCAAGGGTGGTCTGGAATTTAATGACAACTTTCTCTCTTCGTTTAAAAAATGTCATCTAATGCCATTATGTTCATGAAAGATACTCATTCAATTACGGTTGTTATCACCGTGGTAAGAAAATTAAATTATGTTTATACTGGAGCAATATTTGATTAATTTTGGCCAAAGCCCGCCTCAGTGGCGTAGTTGGCTAACGCGCTTGTTTTACGTTGAGCCAGAATGCCGAGGACGGGTAAATTGAGATTCGAATCTCGGTCGAGTGAAATTGGGTGGTTTTTCCTAAACCGTTTTCTATTCTCCCTCCACGCAAATGCAGGATCACTTCCTCTAAGTTCAACCTTACCACTTCCTAATCCATTTAAGTATTTAATACTTAAGCGTATAACCCAAATGGGTAGTAAGAAGCGATGCTAAATAAATAAATTGTGGTAAAAAAAAAAGTTTTGCCATAAAAACTACAAAAAAAACTGCTCTTCACACGCGATCTATATACTCCTACCTTAATGAAGGGCACTATGGTTCTGTGAACCTGTCCTATTCATTCAAACTTTCGTTTAAAAGTTACCAGCCAGACAAACGACATTATACCAAATTAATTGTATGAAAACAGATTTTCTAAACACAAGGTTACAAAGAGGGCGTATCGACATTTTAATTACAAGCCAACTTTACTGATATGAGCAGACAAAACACTTAACCAAAGATAACCCACTTCCATGGTCAAATGGTCTAATGCGTCACTCATGAACTAGAATGGACTGACAATGACTGGAAAATCAGGGTTCGAATCTAAGTTGGCTGTACTAAGGGTATTTTTCTTACTAAAATAGATTTTCCTCTTTCCCTCCACGCAAATGCACTCTTCCTCAGAACTAAACCTTTCTCATATTAAATAGATTAGCGTAATTTGTAGAGATGCTTATGGCTCGAACGGGCAGTGAAACACTGTGACAAAAAAAAAGTTTATGAGACGAATTTAATAATGGATGGATTCGGAGCCGCGTTGGTGAGCACCCAGACTAAAAGTATAACTTAACTGTTCTGGTTTGCCTGTGACGGGAAGGTCAAAATTCTAATCCAAGTAGCTGTACTTTGGGAGTTTTTATTCTAAACGTTTTCTAGCTCTCCTTCCATATAAACGCTATTAAATTCCCTTTGAAAATCTACCTTCATATATATATATATATATATATATAATACACCTTGTATTAAACCATTATTAGCCCGTATGTAGTTAGTGATATGAATGAATAAAATGAGTGCTAAGGTCACATAGACAAGTGTCGCACTGAACGACCTTTACAAAAAAAAAATTATATCCACAAATTATTTTTATACTTAAATTTTAATTTATCTTCATGTTGGTAATATGATAATTTTATTAGCCTGAGAGTAATCAGAGGGACAATAAAATCGAATCGATACTGATCAGTACATCGTGCTCGAAAAAGGATAACGTGCTAACCTCAGAGTTGCACACGATTGAAACTAATGGCCGAGATTTAGAATCAATTGAAATTAAATATAGTCTCTCTCTTAACACTTACGAAATAATTTCTATTGTATCTCTCATTACTAATGGTCTATTTTATTAGTTGCGGAATTTTTTCAGACAAAGAAGCAAACATGATCGTTTTTAAACTCGACGTTTTGTAGCAAAAAACAGAAATGTACAAAGCATTTTCATTATTTTTAATTCGTACGTTTAACAACACATTGTTGCTATTAACGACAATCAAGAAGTTAGGAATAAGAAGGATAGCTTAGGGGGAAATGCACCTGAATTAATATTTAAGCGGATGGGAGAATCTCAGTGATATACTAAAAGTTAAAATGAATCACCCCTCGCTTGTGCACTTGGCCGATATTCAAACCCCGACCGCTCCATCACCAAAAAACAGTATTTTACAAGCTTGACGCCTTAGACCACATTACATTTTTTGGGGAGACTTCGTAATTTACTTATAAAAATGTTAGTTTATCGCGCGTCACCTCCATTCCCACCTTCAAAGAGTTTCTTCGTTTCAGGCGATACACATCCACACTCCTAAATAGGGCATTAAGTGTGTACCAGGAGACTGACACTTGCTATTAATGACTGATACAAATCACGTTTTTACGTTCGTAGTCAAAATTACACAAGATAAACGCAATTCTAGGTTGTCAATTTGGCAATTGAAATATTTCGATGTACGAGTACTTGTGACGTATAACTAGTATCATACATAAACAGCTCTATCAAAGAAAAATTTAGTACTCAATATTTTAGCTTCGCTGATTAAAATAGAAAGACACACATTACCTTTTCATTGTCTTATTATTCCCATAACGACCCAAACACACATTCTCTTTAAGTTCATTACGCTTATCTTATGTATTTTCCGCACTGTTATGTCGATAAATACTTAATTTTAAATAAATAGAAATGTTATAACTACTAATTACTACTATTACTACTAATTAACACCGTTTTTTTATATTCCCTAAATACATTAAACTCTGTTAAAAAGAATATATGTTCTACCCCCTTCCTATTACCCCCTATCACAACAATATAAGATAAGTTCATGTTCCCTCAAATAAACCATGTATAAGTGTAAGAGAAAACTGTAGAACAACATTTAAAACAACGTGCTAAATGTTTTGAAACTGTGATAAAATTAAAACTCAAGTTGAGAACAATACCGAAAAATTGCGATTTAATCAAGAAATTATAAATCAAAACAACAAAGCCGCAGGAGCAATTTTTCAAGTTTCATTGAAATGTTTCCGAATCAAAATTAAAAGCACTTCTAGGCCATATATTAGATCAATAATTACAAATTCATTCTTTTTTTGGGGGGNTAGGGAGTCAGGAGTGGGGCAATAGATTACCATACTTAAGAATAGCGTGTTAGCAAGTTTGATTTATATTGCATCTTACATTATAAAATAATATGTTATTAAATATATTCAATAATACAACTTACGATTAATGGAGTCTAATTTTAATAAGAAGAACCTCCCTTATATGACAGATGGACAAATTGGTAGATCTACTTTTACGTATGTTTCTATTTTCTAAAAGTTTCTTCCTACCAAAATCATACTATACTATATTATACTACACATACAATGTTTCAACCAAAATGCATAAATCAATTGGAATATTTGAATATAATTTAATTTCAAAATAAAAACAAATAAAGTTTCTGAAACTACCTGACATGCGACGAAGGAAAAAAATCTATCCCTTTCGCTATTTTTGTATTTAAATTCCAGTTACGGTTTGTTTTGTTGTAAATCTTTCTCGCAAAGAGACAAGCCGTCGTCCCACGTCTTTGTTCGAAGCAGAAGCATCATCACAGGCCTGCTAACGGCGCGCAGTAATCAGCGCGCAAGTCTACCGGCGAGGACAACGCGAGATGAATCCTAAACTAGCCAAGAACAAGTTGGGGTTAATTACAAGCCATCACGCCCAGATTCCGGTCTGGTCTTTGGGGGAATTGTTCCAACAGGTGGCTCCACTGGCTACGTTGCGGGTCAATAAAACAATAACACGTGCTCCATTGGCAGGGCGAGTGGGGAAGACGGGATGGGGGCAAAGTGGTAAAAATCATTGATATAGTATTAATATTGTTTCACAGGGTAGTACAATGTACCAACTTAAGGGATTACAGCGCACATTACGGTAAGTACTCGACTTACACGAATCCAAGTTACGCCGTTGCGGTATTTTGACTTACGACTAGCAATGTCTCTAGCGAGCCTCACTTATAATAGATAGCGTTCCTAATAAGTTGGAGCACAGTTGATGGTGTCATTTATTTTATTTGTTTCTGCCTTGAGCGTAAGTTGTGTCTTGCTAGCGAACCTACGAGGTGGTTATTTAAACCACGTATACACCTTAAATATGTTTGAAAGAAGTAAAAATAGCAAGAATAGGCTTACGTATTTTATTCCCAGAGGTAAGTCGAGGGGCATTTAGGGTTTGCCTATCCTCTTTGGCGGCGTAGAGCTTGCAGATCTCAGAATATACGGCATTGCTAACTGTATTCAAACCAGTGAATTCCTGCCATCAGGTTGGCAGAATTACTGGGTTGTTTAAATATTGGGAGGCTGGCTGATCAGCATTGTCAAGGCGACATGCATAGTTTTCCAAGACCTCGGAGATGTAAAGACTGTAGCGAACAGCTTACTGTAGGATTCGTAGACAAATAGTAGAAAGACAAAAAGGATCCTAAAATAAATGTTGAATTGCAATTTTCTACTTTCTTTTCAGACCACCGAGAAATAAACAAACAGATTAACATAGAATGCAGGTGTCTATGACCGGGAAACTGAGCCTGTAATTAACACATTTCCAAACAGACTTGTGAGCTCAGAGAGCTAACCTTTATAAGTTTTAGGCAACTTCGCAAGAGATAGCGACCTTGACAGCCCAAAATATAAAAATGCCACGGGAGGCAGTGAAAGGTAGTTTATAATACCACAATTATGTAAATGACCCACGTGGTGGACGGTAGCATAAGACAAACCCCACCTAGCCGTCCCCCTGCAAGGTATAAAGTGTGCCGCACACTGAATAGGATAGGAACCATTTGGAATTGTAACCTTATGAACGACGAGTTTTATCCTCACATTGGCGAATTGGTTCCCGGAACGCATGTCAGTCGGAAGTTAGAAACCAAAGAGAGTTCGTTTATTTGAGTGATTATTAGTTATGGCAGCCGTGAAGAAAAGTCAATGGGGGATATTCTGTGCCTTGCTGCCGATGAAGAGGAAGAAGCAGCCTAAAGAATTCACGTGCACGACATAAATGCAGCATGGATTATAGAATAAACCTTATTCCTCCACTTAATACCTGACGATATT
>CABEEJ010000286.1:243746-257798 GCA_901482245.1 Timema douglasi
CCCAATACTTTCGTTTGAGTTACCAAACTTTTGTCAACTATTACAGCTGAGTGAATCAAATATAAGGAAACAATAAAGATTTTCTCTATTTAAAAATTATTTATTCATACAAACACATTTAAAAAAATAAACAAAACTATTCGAAGAACAAGAAACGACAATCAACAGGTGTATAACTGAGTGCGAGTGTAGAGGAAGATGCAGTATTCCAGTCTTAAGGACGCATGCGCATAGCATCGGAAACAGTCTAAATATTCTCTTCCTGTAAAAACGATTCGTTTGTTTCCGGTCCAATACAGTGTGCGGGCCTCCATTAAAATGCATGTAGTCAAAAATGTTATTTGCGTTCCGTTCGGATGTGCGGTAAGTTTTATAGTAGTTCACAACACATACCACACATATCAATATACACGAAGCAGGGACCAAGGATCAGTTGGAAATTAAACTTAAACACAGTCCTCTTGCAGGCAAAACGAATTTAAGTTAATAGACATGACCTCGACAAAATGATTTCCTTTTTTATTTTATTTTTCAAATGTAAATTACGAAGCGAACAATAAATCAAACATGATAAAAAAAAACACTTGAATTAATAAATTACATGCCTTTTCCAGGGTGATCCAGTTTAAAAAAAGAATCTGTTAATATGGATACATGTTAAAGACCAATGAGTAAGGTCATGCCATTTTATTGTTTATTCATATTATTCATATTTTTGTAGTACGAGAACCCTGTAATAAAGGCAGTTTTGCGGCGGGGCGTTCTATATTACACCTTTAAAAGAGACCGTGATTCCCACGCCTCTTTGAATTCTTCCATTTTTTTAAAGTGCGAAGTATAAAATGGGGGCTTTGTGTTTTCTTTAATTTGTACCAAGAAAATGAAACAATGCCCTCCTTCCCGAACATAAGTGGTTGAAACTACTGGCGTAGATATAGCACAAACATGTAATCAGCTGACCTTGAACAACCCGGACAATCCCTTGAAGCGAATCAGTTGCCAATATTAGCATATCATCCTATAAACATATAATGTACAAATTGAGCTACTATGTCAAATACTTTACTATTAGAGAGGACGCGAGTTATGGTAAAAAAAATTGTGCAGTTTTTATAGCAAAACACTTTTTTTGGTCAAAATAAATCAAATATTGCTCCAGTTCAAACATATAGTTTAATTTTCTTCACATGGTGATATAAGCATTTGTTGATATCTGTCAAGGGTGTCCTGGAATGTAATGACAACGTTCTCTCTTCATTTAAAAAGTTTGTCATCCAATGCCGCTATACTCATGACAGATATTCAACAACTGTTGATAACATCTTGTGAAGGAACTTAAAACCTTATATTTGTGCTGAAGAAATATTTTTAAAATATTTGCCAAAAATGTTTTACTATAAAAACTCCAAAAACACGGTTTTTTTCTCGCGTTTCCTACATCCCCACCTAAAGGGTCAATGAAGCTCAGTCGAATGAACAGTTTTTAGAAGCAATGACATGCTGGGAGCGAACTGTTGTAATTCGAATGAGCTCCTTAGTCTCGGCTCTTAAATCGTGTATTGCAAGTAAAATGGAAGTATAGGCAGTACTCCTTCGATCAACCACCCATTTTACTACCTTTGAAGGTAGCTACAAGTGAAATATTTCAAAATTTCTAGCTAATGTTTAAAGTTTAATACTAAGAAACTATTCAAACAGAGGATGTGTGTATGTTGGTAGTCAATACAATAGTTATAGTTTTTTAATATGTATTTTTAGCACCACGTCCTACTACCCGCTATATAGGTGACCTGGCGGTCTAAGGATAAGGTGTAACACCTGTGCTGGGGTCCGGGGTTCAATCCTCGGTCCCGACACGAATTTATCTGATTGCCAAACCCTTCCTTCACCTCTGACAATACATCTTGTGAATGTGGGGAATGCCAGACCTCCACCATGGTTCGGATTCCACGTTAAACTATAGGTCCTCCATTTCAACTCACAATCACCCTACCATTACACATTAGCGTAAGTGCGTATAACCCGAACAGGTAGTAAGACGCGGTGCTAATAATAAAAATACCTGCTAGGGCTATACGCTTATGTACTAATTACGCTAATGATTTTAAGGGTGAGGAAGATCATATTTAGAAGAAGTATACTAGCATTTGCGTGGAGATAGGGTGGAAAACCATTCGGTAAAAACCACCCTTATTACACCCTACCGAGATTCGAACCCCGATCTACCCAACATCGACACCGCAAGAGTGACGCTTCAGAACATGCTGTCAATGAATCAGATATTATTATAACTTTTTTAGCACCTTAACCGTTCGAATTATACACTTATTGTTGTTATTATTATTATTATTATTATTATTATTCAAGAGGATTGTTTTGGACTACTAAACGTTTTAGTAATATAAAAACTAGTTTTAAATAGTTATATGGGCAAGTAGTGCATTATAGCATGATTTGTTAAGTCAGTAATATATATACTTAGTTTTAAATATATATTTACATTACAGTGTTATCGATTAAGCTCTGGGCGAGTAGGAGGAAATGCAGCCACATTTTAGTGGAAGGAGAAAAGAGCATCACATGATAAAATTCACCTTTAGGGGCAGCCCAGTGTGCACCTGTCTTGTCGAGTCAGAGGTGGGCCATTGTGGGTCAACGTATGGCCATTGACTTCTGAATTGGTTTGGCTAATAGACACGCGTAGTGCCATTGGACCTCATGGGATGGGCCTAAGATATTGCTAAGACTGGGTATCAAGATAAAACCAACTCTGATAGTTTATTACCTTTAAACGTCCAAGCCACTCTGGATGCTGTTATAAAATATGAAGTGTTGTAAAAATGTGTATCACTCAAAAAGTCGATCGTAAAGAGATTTATTATAGGCTCTTGTGTAAGCCGCGGGCGATAGACGTGGGGTTCAGACTCAACAATAGGTTTGAAATTATTATTATATGGCACCGCGTCTTATTACCCGTTCGGGTTATACGCTTAAGTACTAATTACGCTATTGTATTATGAATTGGGAAGGTTGAATTTACAGAAAGTGAACACGCATTTGCGTGGAGGGAGAGTGGAAAATTATTTAGGAAAAACCACCCACAGAACACCCGACCGAGATTCGAACCTCAATCTTACAGTCTAGCTTAACAAGACTAAGGCGTTAGCTAACTACGCCAACGAGACCGGGTAAGTTCGAAATAAAATTGTGTTATTACGTGTTGTATGGAAATGTACATTAAAATAATTTATGACACGCTATTTATACTCTGTAAACAACCTAAGTAATGTGTTAACAGATATATCACATCCTCAATAAATATTATTTTACGTTTTGTGTTTAGCATAATATCCTCCCTACAGTTGAACTGAACAAGACAAAAGTGAATTGACAGTTTTAAAATAACAAAGAAAAATTGAATGTTTTCGAGTAAAGAACGATTTTACAAACAATTCTAAAATTATATTAGTATGTTCAGTTAATACAGAAATTTTCAACCTTTTATAACTCACGGCACACTGGACAAGTCACTAAAATTGTCAAGGCACACTATCAATTAGAGACATTTCATCAAAAAATAACAACCGGTATTAAGATTATGTTTAAAAGTTGAACTAAATTTCTAATAATTGTGCTATTTAAAAAAAAATCTAATTTATAAACAGATTTATTTTTACTCATAAAAAATGTAGTTTTAACAGTTTTTAGGGGAACTAAAACAAGGTAAATAATCATTATATTTTCTCCAGCAACCAGCTCTATAGTATAGTGGTTAGCGTACCTGGCTACGAACCTAGGGGTGTGGGGTTCGATTATCGACTGGTGCCATGGGTAATCTTCATAAAAGGAGAATTATCCCAAAGTTCAACAGGGTCGGGTTGACTAGCCTTAATTGCCTTAATTTAAGTTAAGAGTTTCTATTGGTTCCACACCCTTACTATAACCATCAGCTCATCTCATCGGGACATAAAAAGAGCCTCCACGGAAAGAATGTACGAGCAGTACATTCGGGCGTCCCCCGGGAAAAGTTATATAAGTAGTGGTTAATATTCCCGACAACTGGGCTACGAGTGATGTAGCCTAGTCACGCATATGTATATTTATTTCCAGCATGTATATAAATTAAGATAAATTAAAGAAACATAATTTAATTCCCCGCCGTCACAATGTAGTCACACGCTGTAGCTGCAAGTAAGCGTCGACAGAGAAGTCAGGGATTAGAAGTCCAGGACAAATGGCTTAGGCAGGAAATTTCCACCAATTTCTTCGTAAAAAAAACACAAGTATCAAAATTTAACGAGACAAGCTCTCACCAAAACCGATAGTTATGTTGCTTTTTAAATATTTTTAATAGAATCAATAAACTTGAGCACACTTCCACAAATTGACGTGCAATTAAAAGCGCGTCCATGACAGTTAAATTAGAGCGTGCGAAAATATATATTAATTTAAGTGAAACCACAGTAGGTCTGATATAATAATTACATGGTTACCTGACAACCAAGTTACATTTGAGTTTTCAAGTTATGCGAGTAATTTCCCGCTCGGGCCGAGGAGCCAGAGGCGTTCCCACGCAGTACTTGGACGCGCGATGTTGGTACCCCCTTAGGGGGTGAGGGGGGAATAACTAGGTTAGTGGTCAGCGGGCTATATAGTCAGTAGGGACCACGTGATGCCACGTATCATCCATCCACTATTATAATCCTCACTCAAATTTACGTTGTTTTTTTCCTTTCTAAATTACACAATCACTTCTTGGATTGATACAAGTTATGGTTCACCAACGTCACCTCCTAAGCCAGTAAAATTCGGTAAAATTATTTGATCCGGATGCTGCCTAATAGAAGGGAAATATCCTCACCCTGAGGTATTTCTTGTAGGAATGGCAGTTCTAAAGCTTCAAAACCCCTAAAATAATTGTAGATTATCTTATCGTTTTCTGTTTTTAACATAAAAGTAAAGACATTTGTTTAAGGAGGGCTAGCTCTTATGTTATTAACGATTTACCTTGATCTCAAAACCAACATATTTCGCGTAAAACATTGTTGAAAATAAGATAATTTCACCTTTAAATGATTTTTTTAACTATAAAAATTAAAATGTTTGTTGTTAATCCTATAGAGAAATATGTTAATACCTTTCTCCTCCTCTTTGATATTTCAAAATATGGTTAATATCAAACACATTTTTAAACGACGAATGTTTTATGGGTGTCTGCTATGCTTTTCAGGACTGTGGTATATGGCCCTCTCAACAAACTTAGAAACGTGGAGCACTTATCATAATGTGAGCACGTAATTTCTGCATTTCAACTTATAATAAGTGACGCAAAAATAACAAAAACCTGACGTAGCAACCTTCACACCCCTCCCCCTCTCAAACCCCAATGTTTTACTAACTCTCAGGACTACCCGCATATTTACACTGATTGGATAAGATTGAGAAAGATAAAACTAAGAAGTAACTTATAAATGTAAAAAAAAAACACCTTAATATCTATATATTGTAGGACTATAGCGTTGAGCAACAAACTAGCTAACCTTAAAAAAAGGGAATATAATATATAATTATTAAGAAAATAGCTGTGTCAGCTTTCGTGAATAGAGAAAAGAGTGGCTACTTTGTTTAAGCTTTGTGTGTGAATATGGTTAAATTTGGAGAGTTCGAACCAAGGTCTCAAGTTAAGGCGTTATCTCCTCCCACCAATCTAGGCCTACTTAGTTTACATCACGCACTGTCGACTGTTTCGTGTCAACTGCAATCGGCACTCAGAAGACATGTTTAAATAAACGAGTAGCCCCATGGGTCGCATTCCTAGCACACAACTCAACGGTAGCACGTATTTCAAGGCAACGTGGTTTCCCTGAAACTCCCCCATTTGAGGTCGTGAGTCAACAGAGGAGAAACTGTGGTAATACATAATCGTACAAGCACAACGAAACTTCTTTTTAAATGACAAGATAGTGTGTCGTCTTGCCCACAGTCCCAACATAAAATGTGCCCCATGTTTTTACCACGATAATTTAATATTTCGAAACAGAACTCGTACATAATGTCTCCGCGGTATAGTCATATATGAGCTTAATTAAGCTCGGTAGCAAAGTGTGTTTGAAGTGGAATTAAGAAATGTTTAAAAACCACTTCGGTGGCCGAACCGTCTAAGGCGTCACCTTCGAGTTAGACCGGCCTGTTAATGACGGCGAGATCGTGGTTCGAAAACCAGTCGGGTATAATGATAATGTTTTTTCATAAAGAGTTTCCCACTCTCCTTCCAAGCAAATGCGGTAGATTACCTCTAAAGTGTTTACTTCCTCATCCCTACCTTGTTTGATTATTGGCATGCGTAGAACTTTAACAGGTAGTCTAGCTAGTCCTCTTAAGATAAAGTTCAAAGCACTTATACCCGATAAACCTATGAAGCACAGCTTTAATTCACTACAAAAAAACCGATAATTTTTATTTTATGTAAGCCTATGAGTAGACATACAAAAACTTAACAAGTTGGTGTTTGTTAGTATTTTCGAGTAGTTAGGCAGACCACTGTAAGTTTATATAATCCCGCGTACAAAAAAATATATAAAAAATCAGTGATTTATGTTAGAGCTCCTAACAAAACCCACACAATAACTAGCATCTCTTGAACTATTTTCGTTGTTTGTGTGAAGAAATGATTTAGCCTTATGTTTATAAATCAATCTTACTAACAATAAAAATGCGATATTGCACAATTGTTTTTGTTTCGGGGTTAATATGAAGGAGGAAGCTTGTCTAGTCTAGTTTCCAATAGTGAAGATTTCAAGGTTCGATTCCTGGCCGGGTGTAAATAGTTTTTTTACGTGTATTATTTTCCACTTTCTCTCCAAAAGGGTGAGGGTATATTTATTCTTCCCATTAATGTAATTAAATGCGGCTGTTAGAAAAAGTTACGGCGTAGAAAAAGTTAAGTTCTCAAATAAACATGTGATTTAATAATATTACTTTTTGAAAACATCTCAAATATAGTATTTTTTGTTCTTGTGCCTTAGTATTCGTCCAGGCTATCCACTTATCTACATTAATGGTAAAAGATGGAGGAAATGTACTTGCATTTATTTGGGTGGAGGAAGAATGTGACACTTTTTTGAAAAACCTTGGTCCATTCAGACGGAATTAACACCCAAAAAACTTAGGCTAAGGTCACGATTGCGACTTGGTCGCCGCGACCAGTACGTCATTATGCACAGCCCTATCTTTTACCAGGGTGATCCTCTATAACGACAGCGACATGGTCGCAAACGTGAGCGACTTTGGGCCTTTCATGTCAATATAAATAACATTATTTGACGTCCTGGCGACCAGGTCGCCAAGTATGCCCGTGCCCTTACGCTTTACGTTAATTACAATAAAACCAACAGAGTTGATTTAGTGATGTGCATACCTGTATCCGAATTTGAATACCGAAATCTCAAACGGGTGAACCGGAGATTAATTTTCTCAATTCTTTAGTTTTCAGTCTTTTCTTCTTATGAACTTTGGTGTATTTTCCTTTAGTTCATCTCCATTATCTTATATCCTTAGAATAGTAGTGTGATTTGTGAATGGCGTGGTAAGCGAATGCGTGCGACGCGTGGCACTTGAAATAATAGGAACGTCGTTCAATGCTGACAATGTTTTTAAAGGTCCCCCTTTAATTTGTTCTGGCAGTACAACAATCTCGCGATCTCTGGGTTTCAACCGACCGCAGCTCTCTGGCCACTTCCAAGAAATTATGTTATTATTCTCTTTTGTGTGTGTGTGTGTGCGCGCACTTCAAGCTGTGCTGTTGCAAATTGTTCTCTCAGACACAATATAATACTCTTTCTTCCGTCAGAAAAGACTGGCATGGGACGCCAGGCACTCGTATCACGACTACAGGCAACACATTTAAAAACAACATGCGAAAGTGGTTTTTTTTTCGTTGTCTACAAAAAATAAATTCACGAAAGTAATATCAACCAAAATCAATCAAAGCAGGAATACAAAATTGCCAAAGCAAAATCATAAAATAATGTATTAATTATTTTATATAAAAAAATATATTTGAGAGATTGTTTAATTAATTTTAAGTTTGTAAATATAAATTTCGAATCAGTATATGTATTGAAAATAGTTTTAAAACATTACGATTTCCAAAGTCAATATTTTGAAGAGGAGTTAAGATTAAAGTGTATACAAACAACATTAGGTCTGTTTTTACATTCGGCACGGAATTAAATCATATTTCACAAACGGACCGATTTTATTGGAAGAACATTTAGAAAAACGCCAAGGTCACGGAAAATCGTGTAGCTTTAGTTGATGAACATTATTTTAAAAACAATAATCTTTTGTTTTCGGTGATGGTTGCATGGTAAACATCTATTTCTGAGAAAATCTAATTGTATCACGTTCTACCCTTGAAAATAATCAAAACGTAGATGCCATACACAAGAAACTTAGTTACCACATCCCATGTAGGGGCAAGCTCTCACGTAGGTAATGAAGATGTAATATTAGGACGCAGCTGTTTACTTTGAAAAGTTCTACATTTAGTTGTAAACTAGATCAGTACAGGTATAAGAATAGAGTTTAACGACAAACGTTTCTCACATCGATCAGTGGTGGTGCCATAAGATAACTTAGATAAGTGGGTATAAGGGTGATCTAAACTGTTAATTACAGGGTTTGAATCCCGGCCAGGAGTTTATTGGTAGTTTGTTTTTAAAAGATTTTCCATTCTCCCTCTAAGTAAATGTGGGAAACATTTTCTCTAAATCTCTATCTTCTCCATCCCTATTTTTAATCTAAATATACAGAGAGCCCGCACGAGAAATAAGACCCGGTTCACACAAAAAGCTTGTTTTTCATATTAAAAAAATATTTATCCAGATGAAATTCAATAATTTATATTTTATAATATATGAACACTGGTCAGGCTCATAACTATTTTGCGTTCAGCGCTAAAAATAAGTATGTTGACTATACCGCAAAAAAAAAAAGTATGTTTCAAGAAACTTGACTGTTATTACTATTGAAGTTTATCAGCTATACGATATAAGCTAACAATCTCATTTTCGGCTTGAACCCTTTGACAATCAATGTTAGCACATAATTTTTTTTTATGAATGTACAAAAGTACTGATCCTGTTATATGTTTTTCACCGAACCTTGAACAAAGCCCAGTTTTAAGCAAGTGCGAGTCCTGAAAACTGCACCCATCTTTAGCGACACTTATTAGTAGGGCAGCCAGAATACGGAGGGCACTATACACTTTTTGGGTGAAGGGGAGATGGGGGGGTGGTTTCGAATCTCAGCCAAGTGTAATTAAGGTGGTTTTTCCCAACAATTGTCCGACGCTCTCTCCACGAAAATGCAAGTACATTTTCTCTTACGTATCTTCCTCGTACTTATTCCATGAACAGGTGCTAAAACTAACCTATCTTAATGACCCCTCAATAGTGTATTTAATTTAGGATGTACCTAACAGTGACTGTGTTCGAATACACTTACGTACATTTTTCAAGGTGACAAAATACATCATGCTAGAAGGTGGACGTACAGTTACTATGAAGACCTTATGAGTCATCCCTTTGCACGTTCAATAGAGCAATGTACAAAATAACACTCCAATCCTTATAATAATGATTCAGGAGTTGCGTGTAATGTTACCAAATAAGTTGAAACTCTCTTCCATTTTTAACAAGTCGACCATGTTTGTACAAACTATTATTTGAATTATAAAAGAATAAATATAAAAAAGCAGCTTAAAAGTGGCTTGAGGTTAGAAAATGGTGGTATCCGAACACAAAGGCGCAATTGATCAAATTAAACTGGAAGCCATCTTGCTGCGTCACGTGATTATTTGGTCCGCGGTCAGCACGAGGATGCCATATCGCACGTGTCCAAGTAGGTCACGTGCAACATCACAAGACCGTATTCGAGTTACTTGGTGGACCAGATGAGAAGGTAGCAGAGTACATCCCGGTCAAGTTAATTCAGACCACTTCTTGATATTATCAGTAGCGAAGAGCTACGTTTTGGTTATTACCTTTATTTCGACGTACACTTTCTGAACACAAAAGCTTTATCAACAAATGAATATAAAACTAATTTAACCTAGTACAACTCACTTATCTCTATAGATGTAAGTTTAGCACCACAGAATTAGTTAATACTAGAATATTAAGTTCCTTAGCCCCATCAGAAGATCAAACCAGAGGCCTTTTTTTGATTCTTGTCTAGGAAGCATAGCTAGATCTAAAGGAATTCGACGAAGTTGCAGTTTACTCAAACAGAATAACCATTTTATTTTAACATTTCACAGACTAACTGCTTTTATAAGTACTTTGAACAGAAAGGTTAGTTTTTTACCATTTTCCCTCACAGCATCTTACTATCCACCAAGGCTATGCGAATAGGAAGGGAGAATTTAGAATAAATGTACTCCCATTCGTAAGTGAAGGCGAGAAACAGCTTGGAGGAAAACCAACTACACCCTCAGAACACCCGACAGAGATTCAAACCACGACCTCTCCATCACCCCCAAACCAGATTGAATGAGCATGAAATTTAGTCTTCATGCCCACCAATGTGGGTACAAAGGTTATTATTAATTATTATTATTATTATTATTAGCACAGCGTCTTACCGGGTTATACGCACTTACGTTAATGTGTAGGATTATTGGGAGATGAAATGAAGGATCTACAGTTTAACGTGGGATCCGAACCACGGCATTCCACACATTCACAAATTGTCCCAAAGGTTATTAATAACTTAATATAAAGGATACGTATGAGGAAGTGCAACAGCATTAGATGGTAATACCAAAGTGATCCATCACACGTGGCGAAATCACGTCTATCCCATGCACTCTGGCCGGGATTCAAGCCTCGACACATCTTTCAACAGCAACCAAGTGCAACGGCAGTACAATGGCTTTAACTCCATGGGCACCGGTTCGGGTTAATTTGAAATTATCACACATATTTTATATAAAAGCGAAACTTTTTAAGACTAACCCAATGGTTGTATGCCAATATGCCAAGTAAGCAAAAGGTATTTAGTTGCGAGGCTAAGCTTAAGCACCGAGACCTGCATGTTGCAGAGCATGAGGAAGTTGAGGAAGGAGTGAGCCCCGAAACCTGATAAAAACTTTCTATGGATTTCAGTGACAAACTGTCACGACTCTATCCCCAGAGCACATGAATAATATATCAAACAGACGAGAACTGAGAGACTGAAAGCTGGAACTCGTAATTCACGAGTAGCATGCGTGCATATGTGACGACTGTTACATCTAGGTTATTACACGTGTAGAAAGTAGGAACTTCATCCTCAATGGGACATCTTTTCTTGATTATTTTCAACAATCCTAGTTTACTTAATGCACTTTCACCTTCAAGGTTTAAATGTGTATTGCTAGCTCTATATATCTTTTTACGTAAGGCTCAGTATAGTCTAGAAAGCTAAATACATCTTACCAACTACAAGCTATCAGTAGAGGAAAAACATGACATTGTACTTCTAGAAATCAAAGGCAATGTAAGTTTAAAAAAGTAGCTAATGGACATTATGGTGATATATAAGAGCATGACTTACAAAATACCTATCTAGAGGTCCCGGTTTCGATTCACGGTGAAAATATAGGTATTCTTCCGAGAGGGGTATTTCATCTATGGTAACCATGGTCCGGTTAGTTAGGCTTAACTTATGTTTAAGATTTCCAATGGCTCCACACCTTCATAATAACTATCATCACGTCACCTCATTGCGAGTAAGACGTGTAAACAATCTCCAAGGTGCATCCTGGACAACGTTCTGTTCCCAAATAACGGTTAAATGTATATACATAAAGCGACCGAACTGGACAGTCTATCTCTCACGGTCAAATATGCCTCATACGCTTTTAAAAAAACCTTTATATTCATGGAACTTTAAAAAAAAAACTAGGCTGATGGAGAAAGGACGGGGGAGGTAAAATTAGGATTAAATGTACTAACATTCACGTGGAAGGAGAAGGAAGGAAACCTAAGAAAAGATATGAGTACGCCCCGCTGAGATTCAAGCCCCGGCCCTCTCACCCCTGGCAAACCAGACAAGATGAGCCCAACATTTATTCCACGTGCTCACCGCTGCTGTTTAGTTAAAACCAAAACAAAGGAACAATGTTCCACCTAGCTTTGTTGCAGTTGAGGTTAGTTCTCGTCAAATGGTACAGAATTACTCTGGTGTAATAAACCACGGCCTCTGGTATTATAGCCATATATAGCCGAGCATGTAATTGTACAGTGTCAAGACATCAATTAGTTTAGCAACACTATAATAGTGATGTCTGTAACGTTTCGTTTTATCCCCTTCCCCCCTTTTTACACATTGCCTTAGAACCTCCTCAATTTAATTCACGCTCTAATTGGACAAATTGGTCCATATTACGGCGTGCGCACGAGTGATCGATATAATTTGATTTGTGACTTAGGCGCTCGACCAGCTGCATGCTAGCTGCCCGTTCAAGACAGATAAAGATCGATATGGAACAACGCCCTGATTTGCATTAAACAGTTAGTTACTGCCAGAAATATTATACAACGAAAAAAACCAACAACACAAAATGAGCTTATTGTTTCACGAGTGAATACAAAATCTTCGATCTACCCGCTTTTAAAGATGATGAAAAGCTAGTCTGATGGTATGTGATGATTAGGGGATGGAGTAATTTGTAATCTCGGAGGATTTAGATGGATCGCAAACCCATGTATCATTGATTGACCACAAGGGTGTTGTTTTCTACGACCTGTCGCGCCCAAATTTGAAAAAGATTCAAGCTTCCTCTTTATTCGATTTTTTTAAAGTATTTTTATATATTACTCTTTAACTTTCTCGTTGTTTGCTCGACAGTAAACGTGCTTTAGTAAAGTATATTGTTTTATACGTATAATATATTTGAAATTTGTTTCCAAGTGTTCCACACACAAAATATAAAAATTCCCAATCAAAAAACCAAGACTGTATATTTTGTTTAGTTTGGTTAAAGTAAGCTTTCTAGACACTATTTTTTATCTTCGTGTTTTACTAGCCGTTTGAATTATATTCCTATGTAGGCCTACTAATTCGGCTAATGTATTAGGGATTAGGAAGGTTGAATTTAAAAGAAGTGTATCCGCATTTGCGAATAAGGAGATTGAAAAAACATTTAAAAACACCCTCATTACACCCAAATGGAATCGAATCTCAATATCCCAGTCATCAGCAATCTAATCTATTGCAAAAGTGACGCCTTATACCATGCGGCCACCAAAGAGGGCACACACATATCAGAGCACGACTTACAAACTAATTTAACCAAGGATAGTACACGTCTAGCCCTAGCGCCTAAACGTTTACTAAATGGCTCATAGGATCAACTCTAAAAAAATTTATAAAAATCGTTTTCATAACTTTAAATCTAACTAGGGTTGCCCAGACGTGTGTTGACTATTAAAACAACTTAGCCAAAATTATGGTTTGCAAAGTATTGTTTAAAAACACCAATTGAATCTTTGCCATTCACTTAAAACCTTTAGTTAGGAAAGTGTCCTATAACGATGGAATAATCCAGAAACACGTGTGTGCCCTTTTATTCACAAGTGGTTAAGTGTAGGCCTTCTCCTTTATTTATTTTTGTGTGTTCCACATCTTACTACCCGTCCAGCCTATCCACATACTAACACTAATGTGTAGGGATGAGGAAGGTTGTATTGGAGGAAAGGTACCCACACATGTGTGAAAGTAGAGGGGGAAATCATTAAAAAAACTATTTGGTACACACGACAGGGTTTCTAACCCAAGTCATTGGTCAATCTAGAATACACCACCGCCTTTGTCCGTGTGGGGGTAATAGTTGTAACACCACCATGACGTAAAAATACATGGCTACTTCGTGGTGGGAAAGCCCGACTTTAATTAAAAGAGGCGGGGCAGGACGATGAGTATGAAACAACCTCCCCGCGCATGTGTGTCAATAAAGAGAGTCGCGAACAAGTTCAAGTGTGTGTGTGTGTGTGTGTGTGTGTGTGT
>CABEEJ010000286.1:265141-294078 GCA_901482245.1 Timema douglasi
CCCCCCCCCCCCCCACATAACACCATTTAAACATTAAAGCTCACTACAAAAGCGTTACGTGGCTTATGAATGACCCCTAAATATCGTAAATGTAAACCTACTTCAAAAGTAAAAGCTATAATTTACCTATTTACATACAGTCAAAAGATATATAGTAGCACCCAATCCCCTTGAATTTCATCACTTTGTCACAGGTGTGAAAGGTTTAAGAGGCTACCAACGAATACCTAAGAGGCTACGTGGAGTGTTTCCATGGAAATCAAAACTTTTTTAAAACCGTACAAGAGACATGTTCTCTCCCACTCAGCCTTTGTTTGAACATACATAGGTTCTGTTTTATATACATGTAGAGGAAATTTATTTTAGTTGATTTCTTGCCAATAATAGTTCCGAATGATAAGCGTAATTTCAAAGTACAACTAAAACAAACTCTAATTACCCAGGCGACAAACTACGTCACGCCAATGGTGTCAATACAAATAAATATGTTGAAATAGTCAAATAGATAACGATAAATATCTTTTGAGTTGGTGAAATAGAGCAATGGACTTGAAAACAACCAAAAAGTAAAACATTCCATAATATTAAAGACGACAATTTGGAACATTTTTGTATATTTTATTAATATAGCGAGTAAAAGCATAATGTGGCCCTACGTTTGAAAAATGAAGTTAATTTCTTAGGTTTTCAGAAATAAGTGTGCAAAAATACTAACACACAATGAAGACAGTAGTTATGCTTTGTGGTGAAAACTCATTGATAAAATGTTATTGGCAAACAAATATTTATATATTTTGATAGTTATAACGGGATCCGACACCTTAGCTCAGTCGATAACACGTCTGTCTACTGAGCTAAGGGTCCCGGGTTCGATTCACGGCATAACAAAAAAATGTATAATTTCTTAGGTGTGTGTTTGCCCTATCATAATGATAAATTAACGGCCGGAGACTGGATGTTGTGCCTGTCTTAGTCTTAAGTTGGATTATAAGGCATATGAAGTTACAACAAGCCTAGAAAGCCGGTAGCGGAAAAAATATGGCTTGAATAGTGTCTCGGACCATAGGCTGGAAACGGCAATGGAGGTAAAGTAAAAGATTAGCACGGTATTTCCATAACATATATTAGCCGGCTAAGTTTGTTGATAAATCCGGTCAACACTTGTGAGAATTGAGAGAAAAGGGCTAATGAACATAAAGAGAGATCAAAACAAACCAATGCCACTGCTAAAAACTTTATTTACGGATCTTTTGAAAACTAGGGAGACTCATTGTTTCTCTGTTGGGTCGACGTGACAGAGATGTTCACCAAATATGAGAGGGGTTTTAGCTTCCATGTTTAATCCTTTCTCCTCCATAGTCCAGTGATAGGTCATTGATTCTCTCCCACCTCTCAAGCGGTCTCCGTGGTTTTAGATTTCCGGACTTTTTTCATTTTATTTTCTGCTTGTGATGATAATGACCGCTTATGTGTCAAAACGTATTTCAGTCTAAATAATTACCATTTCAATTTATTACTTTAGTACAGTCGTAAATAAATATGGCAGCAATTTACCAAGTACAAACAAGCGTCTAAGAAAACGCAAACACTACAAAGTTTAAAAAAAATGCATTTTATTATAAAATGAATAAACTGAAAATAATAAATTATAAACGGTCTAAAGAACAACGTGAAACATTATTCTGTAGATTTTTTTAATAATTAAAATTTTGGCATATCATTATTATTTTCACAATTTACGATGAGAAACACTTTGTTTATTAAATTAACGTAGTAATACACAAGTTTGATCCTTGTTCGAGGTTAAGTATTCTCTTTTAAAAATTATTAATCGAATAATCACCGCATTAATACGATGGCCCGCGATACAATTGATAGCTTGGTACACGGTACCATATTTGCATATTATTTTGACTACATTTAGGGCCGGTCTTATGACTATCGGATAAATATTGATATTTTTACTGGTGCGCGCATGCGTATAGGCCCTGATGCTACCGCTACAGCCTAGCGAGTGGTGACAACGCTCAATATTTGTTAAATAATGGCGGTTAAGATGTTTTGCAAGTACTAATTTCTGTGTCTGTCAAAATGTGGGAAATAGTTGGGTACAACGTTTACAAAATTTCATTAATTGTACTCACATTTTTATCATTTGTTGTTATATAAATTTAGCTCTACAAATAGCTTGTCAGTTTATATAAAAGTGAATTAAATGTTCTAACTTTATATAGTTAGAGCCCGAACCTGTGCTTATTAAACACGTGAACCAAGATATTAACCTAAAAAACAAATTCTGATCGGCGAAACCTCATTAAAAACAACGCGTCACTATGGCAACGAGCATTTTAACTTCCAGATAAAAGTTTTCAGACACTTAAACCTCCCGATAAAAATGTGATGGATAAATACATTTTATCTGGCAGTCAGTCATAAGACGCACTTTTAGCTTATCCACCAGATATAAATATTTATCTAGGAGTCATAAGACCGGTCCTTAACCAATAAACATATACATAAAACACAGCGCACAGAAATGAATTACAAACGCATCAATAACACATAATTTGATTAAGTCTCATCTTGTGGCGAATCTACCTCAACTATATTATTAAGTATTCTCCAGTTTTGCTACTTCACAACTTAGAGGTGGTAACATAATTGAAAATTACTAGATTTATTACTTCAAAGCCACATGGCACCACACAATAAGGAGGCTTATTTGCTCCCAGCTTGAAATGAAACATAATTTAACTTTCGCTCTTGTCTTTTTTTCCTTCATCCCGTTTTTTTTATATACATCTCTCTTTCTTTATTTCTCTCATCCTGTTTGATTCCATCAGACCGCAACATCCAAGGTCAAGCTACACCAAGTCAAATAACGAGGACGCGCACGCGCGGCCAAAGTTTTGTTAGGGTTCAATGGCTAGTTCACAATAATTTGTAAATGACGCTGAAAGTGAATATTCATATTTATAAAATACATTTTGCTATAGCCTCGGTTAGTCCAACTAGGAATAAAAAATTCGAAAGCAGTCAAATTAACGTGAATCTAAATTTTATATTATTTTAATTACCTGCCAGTTAGCGGAATTATGAGTTACTTGACGCTTTAATGTGAACGTGCCTTTATCTTTAAAAATAATAAATTCTTTGATGAAAACTATCTGGTTTATCATTTTTATTTTATATTTTTTAATCAAGATGAAAAGGGCAAAGGTGCTAAGTTTCACTATCAGCTAAACACAGGTTGGGATTTTTTTATATGTCAAAATATACTTTGTTGTTTTTGGTTGCGTGTTGCTGGTTTAGTGCAGAGGTCGTGCCTAGGTGTTGGGTTGAGGGTGCCTATTATTTCAGAGACCTTTTTTGTGTGTATAGAAAATACCGAAAACAATTAATTACTTGTATTTTGTTATTCTTGTGCAACAGGATGTAACAGTGATTTACCATGAAGCTTTGTAAGCAAATTATTATTTTATTTTTTTGGGGGGGAACGGAGGTCACGTAATCTGAATGCATTTTGGAGTGAAGAAATATATAAAAATAAATTTAACATGATACGTGAATGTATGTATACATATTATAATGTTAGGCTGTTATTCAATTTCATACAAGTTAATTTCTCATTTAAAACGTTTTAGTTGCGAAATAAAACCCAACATCAATTATTTTCCTTGTTTTGTTTTATGATTTGCTGCCATTTAGAACTCTTTATCCTATACTCAGAGTAGAGCCGTCAAACTCGTGTTTTTTTTTTCAATGACACTTATTTACTAAAAAAAATATGTGTTTTGATTAGTGCTATTAAGGTTGAGAGCACGCAAGAGTAATAATATAAAAAATTGCATTAAACACACCAAGTTTATAATATATATTTTTTACAATCACTCAACAATGTCCTAGAAACTGCTACCAGCAGCGAACCATTCGTCAAGACAGGTCCATTAAATTACGTGCATTCTTTATCCTCGCCAGTAAGTATTATAGGGCCTACATTATTTTAATACATAATATTCATTTTGTATTTAATAATATGTTAAAAATAAAACTTATTGTATATTTCCATGCGATTATTTAGTTTATTACAGCATTTGGATGTGGTGATTCATTGTAAAAAAAAAAGGTTGGTGTTCCAATAGCAAGTGCCTTCCCCCTCCTTTTCTTTTTTAGTTTGAGTATCAAATTAGGTGACATTAACTTTAACTGCCAGAGATGAGGATCTTAGCTTAAATTAAATGCACCCACATTGCAGATGAAAAAAATCACACGTAGGAAAACTACTTTCTAGTAAACACGGCCGGGAATTGAAGCTCAATCTTTCCGTTAACTATGATCAGCGGCAATGCGAGCCTCACACCTTAGACTGTATATCCATCACAGGTTGGTATGAGAGCGCATAACATAAAATGCCTGGTTTTTGAACTAACACACAATTCTCTGTTTTAATTGATGCACTTCACATAATCTATAAGCGCAATGTAAGCCAGTTTATAGACCGGAAATAATTTTCACATCACTAAAACTATATTGTAAATAATATATTAATAGCTCCATCTTATATTATCCATGAGACAGCTGGTCGTCGCTGCATTACAAAAAACAGCCAATCCAGACGTTTTAAATTCAATTTAGGAAGCCACAGAAACAACTGCCAGTTAAATATAAACTAGTATAGTCCGTTACACAACAAACCAACAAAAAATACATTTTTCATGGGAAAAGATCAATAAGAATCAATCAAAGTGGATCTATAGGTTTTAAATATGTTCGGAACGTTGTATGAAATTTATTCACGCACATTTATTTTCTTCTTTCAATGGTTTATTTAATATACAAGTTTAGAACAAGAAAACCACAGATTTAATATAGTAAATAAATAATGTATTGAAAAAGGGAAACTGCATCGGGTTTTACTTACAGGTTGGAGGAGAAAAACAAAAAATTGAAAATATTTGTGCATTAAAGACAGCCTATCAGCGTCTTCCAAGAACCTAAAAGTCGATCACATTATGTGTGCGACCAACTCAGCTATGAGTTAATATGTTTCATATAGCTTCATATGAAACAATAATAACAGATCGAGAATTATATCTAGAATATTATAGAAAGTGAAATAAATCAGTCAGATGGTTTCCCCGCCGGTCAGGAATTGACCCCGTTCTAGATCCAATGCTTCATAGAAAGATTCTGGAAGCACCGGGGATTAAACCAGGAACCTCTGGATCTGTAGCCACGGACTATACGACCAATAGACCAAAGATGTGGTCGTGTAAAAATTCCATGGTAACTTTAAATACAGCTTGACATTCGAAGAAATACTTGGAACTTGAATTTAGTTCAGAAAAAATTGAAATGGTTTTGTTGAGAGGATGTATAACAGGTGTCGGGTTGTTAGTTGGACAAGTAGGTTAGGTATCGAAAGTTCACGGAGGAACCCAAGAGCCGGTGAGCAGCCTCATGACGCCAGAACACGATTATCTTCCAAATAAACTATTTCTTTGAAAAGAGGCAAGGTCTGGCGTTTCTCCTTCCGAACGACGACCCAGTTCTCGCCACCAAACACACAAACTTACATCTGTTTCCAAGGGCTGAACCTTCCATTTCATTAATTACGGTTAAATGCTAACACTTTCTGCGCCGGGTGAAAACCGCGCTGGCCTTCTCATGCTCCAGTTGGGAAATGTTTATTTAGGCCTTCTCATTGTTCACCTTCTGCAGGGGGCGAACACAAACTTGCCCACGCAATTAAAAATAAAACATATAATTTCGTACTCTTTTTAACGAATTTAAAACATTGCTTCTGTATTTTTTAGTGACGATTTAATCAAAGTATCTCAATGTTGTATAAAAAAAATCTTAAATGTTATCCATACCAAAGAGGAATCAAGCTCGAAATACAGGATCAAAGTTCGAATCTCAACCGAGTGCACTAGAGGTGATATACTATACGTAGTCCTATGTGGTTTTCCCATCTCATACCCAGCCAATGTGGGCGCATTTCCTCTTAAACTATCCTAATTAGCCAGTGTTCCCCCACGGCGTCATACTACCTGTCCAAATTGTACAATTGTGTACAAATTGTAATTACGATCAGTGCTTATAGCCCGAACTGATACTAAAACGCTGTGGGAAAAAACAACAACTAACGGGTCAAGGATGACGAAGGTAGTAAAGTTTAAAGAAAATGTAACTGTATCTGAGCTAAAGAGACTAATAAACCATTTAGTAAAATAAACAACTCAGTACACCAGGGCGGGAATCAAGCGCCAGCAGCAAACGCGATAAATACATATCTGTAAGATGAGGTGATTATAAAGTTGTGTATTTTAATTAAATAATAGGTACAACCCAAAGCTACACAACATTTTAGTATACTAGAAAAGTAGGCAAACGGTTGGAATGCCTGACTAAGGAGGCCAGGGTGGGGTGCCGTCCTATTACACTGGCAGTTTACATACTCTCTGGAAGCAAACACTTGTGCAGAACGTTAAAATTCACCCTCAACCTTATGTTCATCCAGGCTATATAATTCAAATATCTTATTAGTTTTTACACTAGAGAACAACAGTACAGTTAAGTACACTATTGTACAGTAATGATTTCAAAAAGTGGTTGTTATATTTCAATCCAAGTCATAGTTTGAGTCTGTCACTTTTTTTAAATATAATTATCAGGTGTTTTTTTTTTCAAAAATTAAGTATATAGTATTAATTATCATGTAAAATATTCACCAGATATGTTATTTTAACAAAAGTGTTTGATCCAATTATAAAGAAAATTCTAAATGTTCAAAAATAAGTCTTAATTTTGGAGCTAAATTAAAAATCCCAATTTGGTCCCGAAGTACGGGCATATAACTTCTAACTATCAATATTTAACGAACTCCACTAAACGGTTTCTGGTGAGGGACAGATACAAAAAAAAGTATTTCACAATTCTTTATAATTTATCAGAACACAAAACGGTAAGATTCATCATAATCTCGAGGTAAGAATGAAACGAGATTTCAATAATTTCTCTTTATGAAAAAGTAAAAATGTCATTCAACAAAGCAAAGTAGGCCTTATATTATAGAACTATTATATTTTGTTAAGTATACAGCATATTAAAAGTCAAAAAGAGGAATCCCTTCATTTGATAACATCGCATAAAATAATAATAATAGTCAGTCAACTTCTTAAGCATCAGTGCATTTTAATAAATTAAAGGAGGCCGTCTACTGCCTTTGCAGATTTTCAGAAGTTTTGAATTAAAAGCTTTAAATTTTATGATTTAAAAACAAGTAAACATAGGTTTTTTCATAGGATTGCCCAGAAGGGTTTTTGGAATTGTATATCTTAACCCTAAAATTAAGGGTAGTTTACTGAAGGACAAAAAGAGAAAAAATCTATTTTCCCAAAATCGGCTCTAACGATTTAGATTAAATTTCATTTCTAAACATGTATAAATATTCCAAACAAAATGGTTTCTTTCAATATTTTGGTAAAATGACTTTAAGGGCTCCGGAATGATGCGTAAATTATCTTTTTTTATATAATAACTTCTTAACTATTTGATATATGAAATTACTTATCGTTACAAATATTTTATAAAAAGCATATTTTTATAAAAACCAATAACTTTCAAGCTATACGTAAATAAATATATATATTAAATTTTCGAACACAAAAGGTAAAAGTATTGCGACCGCAAAAGAAAATCTAACCTGAAATGTTGATGGATGTCGACGTCTCAAGACCCCCCAAATCCTAAAAAGTGGTATTTGCAATGACGTCTGTCTGTGTGTCTGTTTAAACTTGATATTAAGAGTAGTTTAAGAAAGATCGAAAAGAGAAAAAATCGATTATGATTAAAATTCATGTCTAGTTGTTAATTAAGATTATAAATAAACTGGCTATTTTCATTTTACCATAAAAATGAATTTTTTGGGTACTTTACAGAAGCAGAAACTTCCGTATCTCCGTAACTATTTGAGATACTAAATAACTTATAATTTAAAAATTGTAGCATTATTAAAAATAAATAACTTTTATATAAAATATATTTTTATAAATCCAACATTTTCTGAGATATTGGCAAATATATTAACATAGTTTTCTGAGCTTTAGTTGTAAAGATATACTAAAGTTTTAATGCAATAACTCTCCAATGCCATAGAGTAATTAAATATAAGTCTCTCAAAAAGTTTAGGTTGTTTTTCCTTAAACCTCTTAGGAGATATATTTGTACAACAATGATCTATATCCATTTTAGACTCAATAGTCAATATTTACATTTTGTATTGGTCAAAGTTTATAAATGAGTAATTTAATAGCAATGCGATGGCATGAAGATAATAAAAGGTCGAAAATTTTAACCGGAAGTTGAAATTTTAATACGAAGTGTTGACCCTTGTGGAGACTGCGTTGATCTTTTTTATCGGTCCAAACATAAAATGAGGACATTCATTCTTTAAAAACAAAAACAAAAAGAGTTTTACATAAGTATAATGCAATTTATGCTTGGGTTTGCTAGTTTATATTATTTCATTTCACATATATTACAAGTTTTGAGTAAATATTTCCATTTTTCAAACAATAGAGCGAGAGAGTCCGTGCGGAGTTCCGTATCATTTACTAAGTGTGCGAAAGGGCTAGGGGCTTCACCCAACATCTAGAGGCCGCAAGTTATCCATCCCTGTTTTAAACTATGGAGTAAGGATGAGAAGGGTAGTTTAAAGGAAACGCACCCGGTGGACAGGGAATAGGAAACAAAAGTGGTAATAAACCCATCGCACCTAACCGATATTCGAACTTTTAGTCCCCCACAAATGAAGCCACTGTATTGAGAGCCAGACCGGTGCGGGTGGCAGATATACAGTGCACGTACATCGATCGACATGGTGTTCACCGTTAATGCACAGGACCTACTAGCCTACTTATGTTACACCGGCCCTAACTAATGCTGAGACGAGTGCTTCTGTGACTATTGCACAGCACTTACAATGGAGGGCACAGTAAACACTTCGTGACCAAACATTCACATCGGCAACACTCGCCGGACGTGGACATTTTACATCAATACTAAACATATCGACAAATCATACGCCAAGACCGAAAACTAATGTCCTTGTTCGGGGGCAACATAAGGGGGCCGTCCTTAAATAACCTAAGATCTTTATTTGGGGAAGATATATACACACACACATGACACACACATATATATTATAAAATTTCGCTTATATTTATTTACTTATTATGTGATACAAAGTTTACTGCAATGAAAGTATTCCAAAATGTCATATCAATAGCTTTATCGCTAATTCTTATGTATAAAATTAACCAAACGATTAAAATAATCTAATTTACTAAATCGTCGAAATATAATCAAGATTGAGACTGGAGGAGGGAAGGCTGATGACAGAAAATCTTACTATACCTTAGGTGGGGCGGAGGGGTGGGGGAGGAGGGTAAAAATCACGAAAGAAAAAAAAGCCTTACAAAATTTAAGAACGGTCCTTAAGAAAAATTGTTCAAGAACTGAATGTGAGGCATGTAAAATAATGTGAGTATTCCAACACACTGAAAGATTTTCATGATATTAAATCGAAAATAATAATCAAAATCGCAAATTCAAAAACTTAATGAATCGCATCTGTGGGCACACGATCTAAATGTCGAGCATATTTAGTCTGATTTTCTGTTGACAGGAAGGTCAATGTTCGGATCCCGGACTGGTGTATTAAGGTTCTTTTTTTTTCAAATTGGTTTCCATGTTTCTCTCCGCATAAATGCGGGAACATTTACTTTAAATCTTACTTTCTGCATCCTTACCTCATTAGCGTTATTAATATATGCGTATAGGTCGAACGGTTACTAAGACGTAGTAGGGGGGAAAAGTAATTAGTATTGTACATGATTTTACTTATTTTATTTGAAAGTCAGATAGTTTTTCTTTTCTTTTAATATGTCTGGTTCTAAAGTTGAAATTTCTCTTACCTGACAGGAAATATGATAGATTCTTCGTTACTCCAATTTTAGGTTGAAGAAACACGATTCTTGGTTCCATTACGACGGATTAGCTCTGGTCACACGACGAAAAATTAATCACCCACGTTTCATTGATAGTTGTTGAATTGTTATTAGCGATTTTATGCTAACCGTGGAAGTACGAGTTTGACATTAAACCAAATCATTATCCTAGGAGAGCACAAGAAGAAAGTTTCAAATGAATTAATGTGTGTCGTTTAAGGATTAAAAACGTTTGATTGAAAAGTGAAAAAACAACTTATTTTAGAGAATAGCTATCTTAAATGTCATACATGTAATAATGTGAACAGCTCGCTATCAAATACAAGTCATGCCAAAACACGTGGGCAGTCAAGGCTGTCAGAAGGTCATAACTAAAAGAGAAAATAAACATGTACGCGTAGTTTTTTTCCCCTTACACCTTAATAAAGTCTGTTCTTCGATTTCCGTAGGGGTCAGTTCACACAAAACTTTGGTATCATTACACGCCTTGTTCAAAACGCGAACTAAACGCGACTAGGCGATCATAGGAAGTCCCACAAGAGAGAAAACATTTCTCCAACTATCTTCCCCCCCTTCGTCTTGCCGCACACTGTACCCCCTTCCCCTTCACTGCCGTTCCTGCCACTCGCGTCTGATACGCTTCTTGTTCAATGTCGCTATCTTCTTCTTGTCTTTATTAGTTTGTGAGGCAGGGAGGATAGCAACAAGTCGAGCCAAAACTTGATTTCCAACGCACCACACGCCCCGGACTCGACCCAGGCAAACGAGCTCTGTTCTGTTTAGCCAAGTAGCCAAGCCCACGCAACGCTGCGGCAAATCTCGACTTGAATAGGCTTTAATAACACGTGTAGGACTAACGAATATCATCGGATTATTATTTCTTCAAGTTTTGTTTTTAAATAAAAAATATATAGCATAATGGAGGAGAAATTGAGGGGGCAAGGTGTTTTAACACTTAATCTGTGAACCAGTGTCATCCCGTGGGCTCTTTGACGAAACACGTGTGGGAGATATCTTAATGTATTCCTATAAGTGGGAAGAATGAGAATAGCAATGGTGATAAGATCAACATTTGTCAGGAGTCCTAATAAAACATGGCGGACAAAATGGTTGTAAAATTAATAAAAACTAATTGTAGTTGGTTTATAAGAAATAAAATCGTAGTCAAATATATTTTCAGGGTAAAAATTTTTAAATAAACTTGTCAGAAAAAGTTATATAATATCCACAGGGAGATATTCAACAGGGCGGCCAAACCGCCGTCTTGAGAATCGAAATCGTAAAATTGTGTAGGGGTCTATGTTGTTGAATGCGGTGTCAAAATATGTTTTGGGCGTATAATTGAAATATGTGGTCAAACTGTTTGTCAAAGGCTAAATAAACCTCCTACTATTAACAAGTAGATCAAAACACAAGTTTTCATTCATATTATGTGAAGCGAGTGGACATCAGGACAATGGGATATCATAAAAAGTACGAAGTTTATTTTTCTACTAAATATATTAATATAAACAAACAAATTTAAACTTAAAACGTGATTTTTAAAACGTAGCTTAATAATCATTATTTTCATTTCGAAAAAAAAAAGTTTTCGTCTTCCTCTTCATTAAGCTAATTGTCACATAATTGATGATAATCATTGCACTGTGGCATATTTCAGTCCATTCACGTTTATTCGTCGCACAACTACAGTTCAAGGTACATCTTAGCTTACAGTCAATCACACATAGTCGACTCTAAAACGGACGATGGGGCACAAGGGTTTGTGCATAGGGGATCCTCCTCGCCAGCTATGCTATTTTGGTGGTGGTAGTACATGGTATTGTTTCAAGTCCTGCTGCCAGGTAAATGCCTGCAGGTTTGCTCTTTCAATTGATGGTTGAAGCGCTTCTCTCATCGGTAGTAAATTCTCATCATAAAACTGTTTCATGGTGAAAAGCTAACACCTTATCTCATCAATATCCACCATCAGAATATTTGGTGTATATACTTGGTGAATACATTTTTCTATGAATAATACTGTTTCGTCAAATATTTTGTGTTGTTCCAAGATTAGCCAAGGACTCAACATCATCCCTGGTGGGTTCAAAAGCTCTCCACCAAGCCACTTTACCTTTATTTGCAAAGGATCCAATAGGATCCCATCCTGACAATGAATGTAGTCCCGACAATACGGAGGCTTCTAAAGGTCAAAGGGTATCACAAAGTGGCTTTAGACATTCATCCCATGTCCAAGGAAAATTCCTGTGTCTGATGGAATAAGAGGGTATCTTCGAAGAGCCAGGATCGTTACGTCAGACTTTGAAGAATATATGCAATGTTTTCATTCCATCTTGAACAACTAAAGTGGCGTGCAGAAGTATTTATTGCATTAGACAACAACTTTTTCATTGAAGTGCTGCCGATATTCGTTGCTGGCACTATATTTTACTGAATCCTACACGTATACGATTGAAGGTTGCCTATAAGCATATTCCAATTATTATTCCTTGTAAGACTCAAATACGAGGTGATCTTCTGTGTAGCTCTTGAACCTGCAGGAAAAAAAACTCTAGGTCATGGCAAGTATTTACAATATCTGGCTTGATGAATGTATGTAATTGTGCCATACCATCGGCTATTGCGACTATCTCCGAGGCAGGTGCTGCTGTTGGCCTAAATGTCAACGACTCACTACTACATATATTGTCTATATCATAATAGATCCTCTTGGGGAGATTTTATAACATCTCTTCAAGTTTATACTTAGCCAAGTAATGAGCCTTGATTCCACCGCGAGAAAAAAGTTATTTGGGAAATGTAGACAATTCACACAGAGTAATGTACCATTTCATGTCTACATCAGGTCTGGGATCTTGAAGTTATCACGGGTCTAGAAAGAGCAAAGCATTGGATTTAATTTCAATTACTTTATCTTTTAAATCTACTTTCACCTTTTTTGGCAGCCGATTTGCAAAATTTTGACATCAACTTTTTCAAGGGTGAACTATTTTTTTTATGTAGTTTATCTCAAGGCATTCTTTCGCAAAACTATACATTTGTACTTCAGACTCTTCTACTTGTTTTATATATCGCATTCTATTTCTATAGGGAAAACTTGTTGAGTGAATAGTTGAACGGTGTGAGTGTTTCTGAATGCAAAAAGATTTGTTGTAGACTAAAAAACCTTATACAGTAGTATTATATTTTTATCCTGTCGATTTGATTTTGAGGGAAATACTGCGATAGCGGTTTCACTTGTCTGTTGAACTTATACTCGCAAAATGTGCAGTTGTTGAAGCAATGTGGGTCCGTTACACATCTGCTAGAAAAATAGTGTTCTAGATGACTCATTGAGGGTTATTCTGCACCATCACCCTCCTATGCTCATGGTCCAATGCTTCATTAACATCAAGGGCGGAAAACTGAATTATGCTCTTATTCACGAACTAATTAGCTTGCAGGAATTATTTCCAAATTAATGGAACTGATGTTTCCAGTTCTTTAATTTCTTACAGATATTCATGCCACATTTCAGGAATACTACCGACCTGAATTAAGTCTCCAATAGTACGTGGAATGGCAATGATTATATGTAGTTCATCAGGTTTCAATACCCATTTTCTTTGATAGTTCTGTTGTGCTTTCTAGCTGCTTAACAAGGTTATACAATGCCATGTCTGAAGTTGATCTATTTATTTCCTGGCCTAAGTACTAATTAATTGATTTTCTCGAATTGTTTCATAAAAATTAGTTGCAGAGAGTGATAAGGTGCTGTTGCAATTAAAGATAATGTGGGAGCTTTGGACACCGGTTTTATTTCACCTATTAGCATTAACCTCTGATCAAATTTTAGAGCACATATTCCAATTCTACGCCCAACAAAACAATTTTGTTTCTCAGGACGGCCATGTTGAATATCCCTTTTTGTGGATGTCAGATAATTTTTTTCAGCCTCTTATTTGAAATCATTGACCTTAAACATGTTATTTGATTCCAATTTCTTTCATTTACGCCAACTAAAATTTAAAAAAAATATATTTGTACATCTTGGTTCTTAGGCTTCCAGACAAATTTGGAGTTAATCATCGAGATTATTTCTCACAATAAAAGGTAAAGGTTGAAACACCTCCTAAACTTTATCATCAAAGAACACACGATGATTTTTTTTTAACGCTTGCCCCCAGACTAACTCGCAGAATACAAATTAGGGATATTATCATTACTCCTTTATCCACTGGTTTTAAATAAGTGTATGTATCGAGATCTTGCTTTGGAGCTACATTACACTTTTTTATGTTAATTTGTAAAGAAAGAGTTGCACACTAGCATAAATGTTTATGGCTACAGAAAACCACATTCGACATACACACACACACACACACACACATATATATATATATATATATATATATAGTTAAGTATACACATTTGTTAATAAAAACAAGAGTTTCTCAGAAAACAAGAGTGTGATTTGCTTTCCAGTAAAATAAAAGTAGAACATGACTTGACGAATAACATAACCTTGAAATGAAAATACAAAATTACTAACCATGAGTTGAGTATAATTGTTGGCATCGTTTTATGGGCAGTATCGTTAGGGGTTTTAAAGCGTTCCAGGTGGTTCAAAGTCATTTAGTCTTCGCGAGTTCGCGCTATTCGAAAACAATTGAGGCAGGTTACAGAGAGTCTTTATTATGGAGTTTACTACGAGAGCAGCCACAGCCATAAGAATATTGCCCTTATATTGCCCTCGTCTTAAGTGTATGAAAAAACTAAACACACAAATAAGCGTGGACAGTTGTATATATTTATATATGTTGATTTTAAAGGTGTAAGATAATGATTGGCTACGATTATGGTTTATATAAATTTTTATAAAATACAAACTTATTTTGTGGTCAACACTAATAACATTTTACTATATAATATTAGTGCTATTTTAAAGGATTCGATAATATCTATCAAAAGTGACAGCTGCAGATACTTTATGTATAAATATGACTTTCTAGCTGTAATATAAGAAAGCCTCTTCTTTAAACATTGCACCGTAAAATACCCGTCTACTACTATGACAGGTGGAGAAAGAGACAAAAAAGTTTAAAGCTGAAAACATCTTAATGGTCGGAATAAAATCAGAATACTTTATAAATAGAATATATAAAATCTAAGGTTCTTATTTATTAATCACGTTAATATATGGTTCAAAAAAGCCTTCGTGATGATTCTCCTCGAAACACGAGAAACATAATTTTGAGATGTATCGACTTCCTCTTTAGGAAGTAAACATTTATTTGTTTTATTCGAAACGAATGTTTGTCGATTTATTTCCAGATGCAATTAAGTGTATCGGGTTCCACCTCCGATACACGAGTAGTTATGGTATCTAGTATTTATTTCGCTTGCCAGGCAATAGGAATTCTGTTATTTTAATAGGTGGTTTGGCTACTTTCGGTACGAGCTATAAATTGATTCAATTTCATTTACAGAATGTGGAACCAGTCTATCGGTGATAGACTGTGTCACGACATGAATAATATCCTTGTTTGGAAGTGTGTTTTAATGTTTTTGGATCCAGTACTGTAATAAAGGTACTTACATCATTTTCCATAATTTCCAAAGCTTTGTTGTGTATATTTTAAACTCTCTTATATTTAAAAATATCAAGTTAATCCACTTTGAAGAAACACAATGATGGGAGTGTATTGTGGTTTAAGGGGAATAGAGGTATATAAAATATGTGCTAATGATCTTAAGTATCAATATGACCCTCAGGGTCAGTAACATCAGATAGTATATCGAATTATTAATCCGAAATCCACGGTTAGATCCCAACCGGATCTACTAAGGAGTGGGTTTTTTCGATTTGTAGTTTTCTATTATATCTTCAAACGAATTATTATGTGTTTATTTAAAACTTTTACTCATTATACTTCTTAATATTTTCAAACTATTTTTCATCAGCATTGCGCAATGATTAATTTGATAGGATCTAAAGAGGCCATCGGCGGTCGTATGCTAATTAGATTTCTTTATTAGTCTATTACTGTGTAAATGAAAACAACACAATATGTTAAACAGAGTTTATATATATATATATATATATATATGTGTGTGTGTGTGTGTGTATGCTATGACTCAATTGTTCACAAACAATGAAACACCTGATTCAAGTATAGGGTGGACACATGTCTCACTTGCCTCCAAAGTGAAGGCTTAGAACACTTTGAATTCCAAGGTTATGTTGTCTCTCGGGTGAAAATAAGAAACGTGATCTGTTTCGAACATTGATACGAGTATTTTCAATACCAAATATAGATTTAGTTGTATCAAGTTAGCATTTTTAGTTTCTTGTGCCTTTAAACAGGACCATATACTCCTCCGAAGAGTAAGCTATTTGCTGTCATGATGGCCCCTTTTGGACATAATTATGATTGAAAAAATAAATCCTTCGAAATATCAATTGGAATTTTTGTTTACAAACTAAATGTATGATCAAAGGCATCAATGGCATTTATAATATGAAGCTACCCTGTTCATGGTAGGAGTAGTAGTCTGAAAGGCCTCTTTGCTCTCTCAGAATGACACTATATATTAACATTTATACCACAGGCAGGGTACGATAAAATTAGCACTTATGACAATGAAAGAGCGAAAAATTGATATTTTAACAGGATGGTAACCTAAGTGGGTAAGGCTATATCGAGTTGCGACTAATGTCAGTTTCACCCCCACACCCGACCCCAGAGAGTTGAGTCCGAAGGAGTTAAATCTAAGAAATTAAAATAATAATGGAAGGATAGACAAAAGTATGTTCAGAATGATACATAAAAATATAATTCAGTCAATTTTATAGTCAAATATTATGTTGAACAACCCCACCTAACCTAACCAAACGAGCAAACAGCAGGCAAAATTCAAATAGAGATTGAATGTTTGTAATATAATTATCATAAACAACTCACTACTCTATGGTTCTAGTCGTAGAGTTAGATAGGTGAGACGCGGCTAGAAGCAGCTCGGTATCTACCTTACATTCTTAATGGTACCAACACCATTTTGTGGACGCAACTCAATTACCCCGCGTGAGCCGCAGAGTACAGATAAAACATTGAAGGACCAAATAGGGAAAGGTTTGATTGATTTCAAACAAGCATTTAAAAAATGAGGCCAATATGATGAGGAGGTTGAATACGGTGAGGAGATAATTTAACAATAAACTTAGGTGTACACTCAGTTTACCCTGAGAGGTACGCGCCTTACCTTGTTGGATGACCACATCTTGTGGTCACATCTTGCAGGGTGTGCCATAAAAGAAAAGTGAAAGATAAACTTGCTATCTTACAAAGCTTACAAACAAAGGGTACAAGTTGTATAACTAATATTGACGAAAGTTTATTATATTTATATTATTATTATTTGTTCTGTCTTACGAGAGGTCCATTCCTTTTGTCAGTGAACTTAAACCACCATTGCGTCCTGTACTCTTCCTCTTGCTTGAGCTCCTAGAATTTTATTGTTTCCTTCTAAGCTCTTCTCTCTCTCTCTCTCTCTCTCTAAACTTTTCCATCTATTACGTCATGCAAAAAACAATTCTTCCTTAGGACGTGTCCGATCCAGTTTGCTTTGCATGGAAGAATCGCATCCAAAATGGTTCTCTTCTCATCCACTCTTTTTAGGACGTCTTCAATTGTCACCCTGTCTGTCCATCTGAACTTCTCAAATCTTCTCCAGCCCTACATTTCAAACCTCTCCGAGTATTTATTTTCCATATTCCTAAGAGTCTATGTTTCTGCACGATCTACAAATGTAACATTTCATAAGTTTCTTACTCAGTTCCAAAATCGACTTTCTGGTAAGCAGTATCTTTTTCTAGTTGAAAGCTTCTTTGGCCATGGCAATCCTCGACCTACTTTCCTTGAAATTAAAAATGGATAAATTGCCAAAGTGAAATATGCTTATAGCAGGAACAGCCACAAAAATATTATTTTAATAGTAAACACCCAATATATACTATAGACGGATTATCCTTGGAAGAACGTAATTTGATTTTAAACGTTCCTAAATCTTATCTAATGTATTAATATCCCAACGCTGTCTGAAGCTGTAAGATTTGATAGACAGTGTTAAAGAGTTAAATATACGTGAAAAGCAACGGATAACTACTGCATTTCACGACATCCCTAAAACATGTGTTTTTTACCAGATGGAGTGGGCAGGCGTCACTAACAGGTCGATGGGTCAAGTTCACGTGCTACTCCAGATGGATGAGGTAGCTTATCAAGACCAAGCTTCGGGTTGTATACCCATTTAAGTCATTAAAAGTCAAATATACAAAGTAATATTTTGTTAGTGTTGGCTATTCCAGATATATTTTTGGCGTTTTCTATTAATCTAATAGGTTTTTCTTAAGTCAATCTTTAGGAAAAATCTATTCCTAATAAGACTATAGATTTGTCTAAAAACTTATCTGATTTACTACCCGGAATACTTAAATATGTTTTCACGCACAAAAACCAACATAAATACTTGGCTGGCACAAGGTCATTTAAAGAAAAAGTTAAAAAATAAATAATTACATAACACTTGAATAAATAATTACATAACACTTGAACCCGTTATATAATAAATTACAGATAACGATGATTTTGTACAGGTATCCAGCGGAAGACACATACAACGTAAAGTGCCCTGAAAGTTTAACTATTTCCGAGGGATTATTTTGTATACTGTTCTCGTCGCACCATTTTCGCTAAGTCATTGCTTAATTAGGTCGACCTAATGTCCAAGTTAAAATACGTAGAGTAAATTTTATGAAATAGCGCACTAAAATTATTGTATTGCAGAGCTAATTGACAAAAAAAACACCAAAATATTAAGTACCAATAAAAATAAATAAACACGAAAAGTCGGGTTGGCTGCCGTTAATTAGTAACAGAGGTCTTCTAATTATAAATTGTATTGAGCAATTTACGATATCATAACTACTAATTGGAGAAAAACAACTCATAGTATTTTATGACTATTACTAGATAAACAATGATTGCGTCATTTAAACGTCTTTAGCAAGCATAGCTTTGTCACTTCCTACTGCTCCTGAGTCATGATACATTTTACTGAAAAGCCTAATCACTGATAGCAACATAGAAACCCTCTTATCAATAAAAAAATATCTACGACATAAATACGGTATTACTGTTAATCTTGATAGAATGAAGCTTCTAAATAATTTTTCGGACAAGACTTATAAACAATTAAATTCTCAATTTAATATTGCTACGAAAATATATTTCAGTCTAGTATTTCACATGATATTTTTTTTCAAGTACCAAGTTATATCGGAACACTATCTAGACCAACCAGTTATGCCTGATACATGCCAATAATTAATAAATACCTACTAATCTTACTGCCAATGTAATGTAATATTCGTGGAACGAGGCAAATTAATACTAAATTATTCTATGTGCATGCCCACGAAATATAACCAGGCTATCTAGACACCTTTAGTCAAATTTTCTAAACGCTCAACATGGACAAGAAAACTTTCAAGCAACTTTAGTATAAGTTAGTCAAGAAAAAATATAGCTAGTATTATTATGAGAATTATATCAATGCATTGAGAGACATTAAGAAAAGGCTAACAAAAAAAGCTACGGTCAAGAGGTCTGAGGTTCGCATCTCCCCGGGTCACCAATGACGAGGTGGTCAGACTTCGAATCTTATATGTCCGCAGTTTTGTATGAGAGAGGGATCTTGCATGTAATTTCCCTAACCTCTTTTCACGTATGTGTGCATTTCCTTTTCCTTTTAAATTATGTCGCTAGTAAATGTGTGTAGAAGGTTATACTAAACAAAAATAAGCTAAAAATAAAATAAATTAACTGTAGTTACTGATTTCCAGTCAAACAGTGACTGCGGGCTACGGACGTAGTAGAGATGTACGCTCAGTTTATCCTGAAATGTAGGTCTTACGGATTAAATAATGGCCCTATCTTATTCATACAAAGTATAAAGCAGGGGAAATTAACTTCGGCTAAGGATGGATCTCTGAAAACATTTTTCAGTTAGGTTAAATATAGTTGAAGAGTAACACCTGGACCCGGGAATCGAACCCATGACCTTTGGTTTATCGCACCAATTCCCTCTCTTACCACTGAACTATCAAACTATATTCTCTTACTGAAGGCGATTCTTCGCTTACACATAGTATATAGACATTATTTTGACACTAAAGAAAGTGTATGTGCTTTCAATTCCATAAAAGTTGTTTATGGTGGGATGTCACTTGTCTGTATGTATGTGTAATTATCTATGAACCATAAAAAAAAGTTCATTTACCTAAAGCAACAAACACACCAGTTGGTTTGATCCAAAATTTCTAATGATTTATAAAGTCCTAATTAAAGAAAGGATAGAGGATTATAGAAACAATGCATAGGTCAAATATCCCCAAATATAGCGCTCAGAATAGTTGCAATTTCTCTTTTAACACATTTATTAAGTGCGTAAACGGTTTAGCTGATTTTCTCCTAATTATTTATTTTTATTTGTTTCTGCACCGTATTTATAGTCTAGTCTTGAAAGTCAACTAAACTATTTCAAATAGAATACAATTTAAGTTTAATGGGGGCTTGATTGAACGTTGATTCTCTTTTGTGTATATGACTCAATCTTGAAGACAACCTGAGAATATGACATCACAAACTCTACGGGTAGAACCTGATTTACATAAAAGCGATTAGTAGCTTTTATAGCTGGCAGATAAGGCCATTTCTATGAACATTGGACTATGTCGGATAACAAAACACACTGAAGTTGCAGCTTGGAGGCATACAAGGAGTCTAGTTGTTAGAATTGGGTGTGCTGGCTAGAGATGTCGAGAAAGCGCAGGAAGAGCGAAATGTAAAGAACACAGCCAGTGTATTAGACGGAAGCTGCACCCACGACCAACCTCGAGATAAAAGCTGAACACGGTGGCCTAACATCCAGGGGTGGTAACAAGGGAAACATCGTATTTCCGACAACTATCACCCATTAACTTTAACTAACATCTTGATTGAAAAGACAATTTACAACGAGGCACTGAGAAAAATGTGAGCGACACTTATTTTGCGTTACATGAATTCAAGTAATAAATTAAATTATACCTTGTTTGAATGATTACTTAGGCCATTGTGAAATCATGAGTATTTTTACTCTACATCAATGCGTGCTATCCATCCAAGCTCTCTGAATATTTACACTAATAGGAGAGGGATGAATAAGCTTGAATTTAGAGGAAGTGTCCACACATTTGCGTTGAAAGAGAGTGAAACCCTATTTAGACCCCCTCCCCCCTCAGTAAACCTTAACTGTATTATAACCCTTAAATAGCTGCGATCACTTTAAATCACGACATTATCTAAAAAAAAGGAGAGAAATACAATGCATTATTCGATAGTAATAAGCTTCAAATTACTTAACGGTGTTTATTGATTTTTATGTTTAATAATATAAATTACACACATATTAACTTTTAAAATAAAATATTTACAAGCTTCAAAGTTTAGTAATAATTACTATCGCAATAAAAAGAGACAGATAATAGTCATATAAATTGCAGTGTCACAGAGAGTAGTAAATGGACTTTAATGAGAGAGAAAAAAGAGAGAGTTATAAAGAAAGAACGAGGGGCATGGTCATTGATTGGATTAAATGATGCGTTATAGGGGTAAGGTGTCAAGACAACTGAGCTGGGGATCCAGGGTTCAATCCTTGGTCCCAGCACAGATGTCTGATTGCCAAACCCTTCCTTCACCTCTGACAAGACGTGTATTAATCACAACTTGTGAATGTGGGGAATGCCAGGCCTCCACCGTGGTTCGGATCCCACGTTAAACTGTAGGTCCCTCATTTCATCTCAAAATCACCCTACCATTACACATTAGCGTAAGTGGATAGTAAGACGCGGTTCTAATAATAATAATAATAATAAAATAATTTACCTACATTGTGATTTATCATTTTCTATCCAAAATAGTACGGCTTTAGTTCCTTAAAATTGACCCTTCGGATATTCAATGTTTGATTACACAGGTCAGTACTTGTATTACTGTAGGCGTGCTAATACAAATAGCTATAACAATACAACCCACTTCGGTGGTCACATCGTTTGAGGCATCCCTATCGCAATAGACGGAGAAGATTGAGGTTCGAAACGTAATCAAGTGATTAACGTGGGAATATAGAGAACGCGAGAAAAGGCCAGTGTTTTACAATTTTTATAGCAAAAATATATATTTAAAAAAAATATATGTTTTTATAGCAAAAATATATATTTAAAATATATATATACTATTGCTCCAGTAAAAAAAATCACATGGCGACAACATTTGGTGAATATTTCTCATGAGCATAGGGGCATTAGACGAGAAACTTTTTAGATTAAGAGAAAAAGTTTGTCAATAAACTCCAGGGCATCCTTAACAGATATTCAACAGCTGTGAGGTTTCCATGTGAAGAAAATTTAACTCTATATTAGTAGTGAAGCCAAGTTTGAATTATTTTGGATCAAAAAGTATTTTGATATAAAAACTTTCCTCGCGTTCCCTACGTCCCCACCTTAGGGGTGTGTTTTCCTAACTTGTTTCTCAATCTCCCTCTACACCGAATGGGAGTATATTTAATCTAAATTCAACCTCTCTCTCGTGCCTATCTCAATAGTGCGAATAGCCCTAAAAGATAGTAAGACGTGGTGCATCAAACAAACCTAGCTGAAATGTCATCAACTAACAAACAATCCACCCTTCACGCCTGCGAGCTATGCAAGGGTGGAAAAACGCCAACTTGACGGTTATGCAGGTCACATACACGATTTATCCCAGGGCGGTTCGACAGGACAAAAGGGACAACGTTAGTCCCAAGTTTCTGTAATTTGGGGGATTCCTGACCGACAGGGAATTTCGGTAAGATAAGAAATAAAGACTTAAGTTCATACTTCTTTCTACTCACCCGCTCGCAAGCACAAATTTACCCTACAAGGAGCGAAATTGAATAACATCGCTAAGGGCACAAATTACTTGTAGGAACATATTCTCACACTACGATATTTCTTAGTATAAAGCCAATTCTGAAGCTTCTAAAGCAATCTTTAATTATCTTAATTGTTCTGCTGTCAAGTTTTTTTTTAAATAGTTGGTGGAATGTATATAAATGTTTTTGACCATTTACTTTGATCTCAGAGCTGCAAGATTTAACGTAAAACAGTGTTAATAAATTATATAGTTTTATTTTTAATTTATTTTCTGATTATAAAATATATAATTTAAAAAAAATATGTATGGATATATTAACCTTTTACGTCTATTTTGGTGTAAGCTATATTTTTTAACGACAAAGCACTTCTTAAATAACGTAAGATTCCTGAAATTTGTAAACGCTTCTCAGCGTTTCATTAGGAATCCGCCTTAAAATTATTTTTTATAATCGGCAATTATTCACGTTTGTTTTTGATGGCTAAGGTGGCGATGTAGGCAACGTGAGTTGAGGGCAGTTTTTTTTACCGTTTTTATAGCGAGAAAGGTTTTGGACAAAATAAATAAACTATTTCTTCAGTAGAAACCGATTCTAATTTACTTCTCATGGTGGTATCAACAATTTGTTGAATATCTGTCATGAGCAGAGCGGCATTAGATAAGACCCTTTTTAAATAAGAGAACAAGTTGTCATTAAATTTCAGGACACCCTTGACAGATATTCAACAACTGTTGATGTATCCATGTGAAGAAAACTAAACTATGTGTTTCTATTGGATAATTGTTTAATTTCTTTTAATTAAAAAAGTTTTGATATAAAATCTACAAAAACACTGCCCTTAACTCGCTTTCCTTATATCCCCACCTTAAGGTTACTAAGTCAATTCTAAATAAAATAATTTGAACTATTTGAGATTCTTATAAATACAATAACATTAAAACAATAGCTTTTTAAAACTCGGGAACGCGTGAAAAAAATAATCTTAAAAATTTACTTCATATTATTTTCTCAGCTTCAGATGACTATTTACGATTATTATACATGATAAATAAAACATAGTTTATTTCCATATGCAGTCAAATTTGATTGTATGTAATAATAAGATAGGCTGATAATAAAAAAAATGCCAAGTTGCTAACTACGTTGGTGGTCATTTGTTTTTGTTTTGTTGTTTTTTTCATTTAAAAGGTACAGTAAAATAGTATTCTTTATAAGGTTTCAGAGGTCAGTTGACCAATTGTCACTTAAACCTCCCGCAAACTTAACATCTTTGACATCTGATGCTCATCAAAGCCCATATATATAAAACGCTTTTTTTTGTGTGTGTGCATCTTAAAAAAAAGTTAAGCGGAAACCGCACCCTAACAGGACACTCGCAGTTAACGATGTTGTTCTTTATAGTAAAACTAAAAACTAGACTCTTCTAACTGCAGCATTGCATTAAGATATTATCAACGTAGCCAAGTAGCTAATAGCTTTCAAGAAACATTATAATATCTAGTTATAATCCTACACAGGATGAAAGATACTTTATTGTGATGTAAGATTTTCTGAAGAGTTGTTCTAAGATTTTGTTTTATTTTTGTGTACTATTCCCCTCTCCCCACCCCCAAAACCCTTATGAAGTAGACAAGTTCAAGTTCAGAGCTCCGGACAAGATGGATACATATCACACGTTCGCGATACAAGCCACGAACAAAATGAACCTGGTGGCGATATTAACAAGCGAACGCCGCACCAGCTTGCCGATTATTTCTTAACTCTTCACAACATTTTATTACTCGAAAAAGTGCTCCAGCAGTTTATGGAGTTAAGACTTACAATGAACATGGTCGTATTTGACGGTGGGGGTGAGGGGTTCGAATCCCGGCCGGAGATACGATAGGTGAATCTTTTCTTCTTGCCAATTTAATACGGGCAGATTTCCTTTAAACTACTGACATCATCCATCTCCCTTAAGATTAAGTAGTTGATAGCCCATCCGCATCGGTGGGCAAGCAAACTAAATATCAGGCTCACCTAATACGGTTTGCCGGTGACGGGGAGGTCGGGGTTCAAATCTCAGCATGGTATATTGACACCCCCCCTCCAAAATAAAATTGTTCCCCACTCTCCCTTCACGCAAATTCAGGTAAATTTCCTTTTAATTATACCTCTCTCATTCTTATCCAAGTATCGTAATTAAAATTAATTTCAGCCTAGACGTAGGTAGTGGGGCATAATGGTAAAAAACCAACAAAAATTGTTGAAATTAGAAACAAAAACTTTTTGGTTGTGAAGAACGTGACAACTTGAAATGACCAAAATAAATTAAAACATTGAAGACAAATTATTATCTAATGTATTTAATTGTCAAATTAGTTATTGCTATTCTAACGATTCGGATGTGTTAATGTTATTTTACATTTTAGTGGCACATAATTTAAATTCTTAATTATGCTAAATAAAAGATTCTTATGCTTGTTGCACTTTGATAAACTCCATAGAGGGTCGATTCCCGACCGGGCCTAGCTCCACTTTACCTAAGAAGAATACTTTCACCTCATTTATTATATTATTGTACTTTTCAATTTATTTTCTGTCTTGGCATCTTAATATTCGTTCTGGGTGAATTAATTCCGTTAATAGAATAAGGATGAGGAAGGTAGGGTTTTATATTAAATGTATCTCAATTTGCGTGGAGAAACCAAGTAGGAACTAATTTAGGAAAAAATCCACCCTTTATACATCCGACAGGGATTCGAATCCCAATTTCCCCGTCACCAGCAAAGTATTACATGAGAGTGACACGTTAGAAAACACAAACACTGCTGCGTGTTTTTTTAACTATAGTATATTACAAATTTAATTCATTATTAATAATCAGAACATCAAATTGTAGAAATATTTTTAATGTATTTCGGCAATCAATAAAAGTCAGTGTTGTCAATGGAACACAGGTTACTTTATATTTAGATATAAACTCTTATGTTGTATATGCGTATGAACGATCTTTTTAAACCTAAAATCAACATAATCTTACGTATAAAATGAAACAAACTTATATTGGTTCATAAGTTTAAAAAGCCTATCATTAGCTTATTTTATTGAAAGGACTGTACGCAAGATTTGTCTGTCGTTGTTGATCTATAATGATTGTATAAACACACCCATAGACTCTCATTGCTAAAAGATCGATTTATCTTTGTCACAAGCCTCTCCGCCCAACGAGACCAAAATGGAGTGGTGTTTTTTTTATCTTCGAAAAGAGGAAGACCTTGACTAAAGAAACGTGACCTAGCATCTTATTGTTGTCTTGGAGCCTCCTTCATTGTGTGGCATAGTTAGAAATTAGAATGGCCTTGATTTGTAAAAATCAAACAACAACAAAACGCACTATATATGACCAACCGCTTTTGGATAGTAAATTTTTGTAAGAAACAAATTTGGATAATATAATCATTTAGGTAGTACACAGCAATAATTACAAGGGGTCGTATGTAACACGATCATTGGGTCAATTCGAAAATATATTTACATGTATTGACCAATTTAACTAAAATATATGTACATATTTATGAAAGTGAATCAAACACAAATAAAAGCTACTTCGAGGTAAAATAATTTCTACAGTGGAACAGTGTTAGTTTAGGGCTCCCATTTATTTAATTTTACTCGAGCTACTTTCATATAAAGTCCAATTTTCAAAGGAATAACTTTCTCCGAAAGCTGGTAAAGTTACTAGATCTAATTTCACATCATGTCAGGTCATGTGATGTACTGTGCTGTAACTTTGGGGAGATATTATCAATAAATATAAAATAACTATAGTAATATAGAAAAATTGTATCAACGTTGGACAAACACTATATATATATATATATATATACACACTAAAAGAGCTTTCCTATAAAAAATTCAACTTTAGTTATTTTGTTGTATTTTGAGCTTTGCATATTACTACTCATTCGGGCTTGTTATACGCATATGTACTAATTATGATAGCGTGTTAGTAATGAGGAAGGTTGAATTTAGAGGAATTGTACCTAAATTTGTGTGGATGTAAAAAAAGGGGGGGGGGATAATTTAGGGAAAACCCTCCCCAGAACACCCAACTTTGACACAAATCCCGATCTCCCCGTCGTAGGCAATCCAGTCTATTGCGAGAGTGACTGAAGCCTTAGAGCATTCGGCCACCGAAACGGGTGACCATGTTAAGTCATTTAAATAAAAAAACTATTTTCCTCTAACGTTCCCTCTTTACTAGTGGACAAAAGAGTTTTTTTGTTTGGTTTACCCGTGACAGGAAGGTCAGTGTTTCAATACTGAACAAATCTGCCTAAGGAGTGTTTCATATTCTCACTATGCATATGCGGTTACATTCCACCATCCCTACCCTATCGGTGTGAATAGGTGTATAGCCCTGACAGTGGCAAGTAGTGAAACGCGGAGCGCGGATAGATAGATCCCTTGACCTTTTCATAGACTGCTAAACCTTTGACCTTTAAGAACAGAGATGCGCGCGCAGGCTTTTTTTTTAGTGCAGTAAAGTAATACTTGCACCCTGTGCGGTTGAGTGACCCTCGGCGGCAGGTGTGGCGGCGGTGCGCTCTTCAAGGTCACCCGAGCTACGAGAGATGGACAACACCGCAATGTCGGCCCTCGGGCATAGTATGAGTCGCGGGAACTTCTAGGGCCGCGTGAAATGGGCATTCGTCGCGTCGCTGCCGAATAGAGTATTTGGCGCGAGGATGCAAGAACAGCTGCAGAACTGGACGGGGATAGCGATACCTCATCCCTTAAACCACTTCCCCCCCCCAAAAAAAAACCCACCCAACTTCAACCCAACACCTCTAGGAACACGGGTCCCATTTGAGAAAGGTTGCTCTGACGTCTGAACGTGTTTAAAAGGATTATTTTAGATGATTAACTATCACGTAGTCCGACACCTTAGTTCATTCAATAGCGTGCCTGCCTGCCTTCTGTGCTTCGGGACCCCAGGTTTGATTTCTGGCATGGTAGAAAAATTTGTCGTCGGTGAAATGTTGGTTTACACTTTGACAGTGATGAAATAACAGCCGGAGGCTGGGTGTGGTTTGTTCTAGATTTAAGTTAGTAAGTCTAAGGTTTCAAGAAAACATACATTAAATACATTAAAAAAAACCCAAGTATATACGAAAAGCTAAAAGCTAACTACGAATGTATCTCTTTTTTAAAGCATCCACTTAGCTACCGAACTTAGAATAATGCGATTTAGGAGAGAGTATTTGGAAGGAAAATACAATAATTAATTTGAAAGATGTTGAGAAAACTACCCCTTATCCATTCATTGTGGATGAAAGATGTTGAGAAAACTAACCCTAATCCAGCCATTGTGGGGAAAAGATGTTGAGAAAACTAACCCTAATCCAGCCATTGTGGGCAAGAAAAGCTGCTAAAACCCTAGCGCACAACCAACTCTACCAGTATCTACACACACAGCTTCTCATTATGTTACAAGCGTTGAATAAGAAGAAAACCCGCTCAAGTATTTAAAAAAAACTATTACAAAACTTTTAGTTAGAAAAACTTTTCCAGTTAAACAAAGATTTTGCCTAATTCAAGGTGTTACACATTGATTAAAATCAAACATTTGGTTTTATTGATTAAATATAATCTACATCGCCTGAGCAAGAACTTTTTTATTTCTATACTTAATGTTTTGATTGTTTTAACATATACTTTCTCACGATACCTAGGAGAGAAAGTATTGTGATCGTCAAAAAAAATTAACTCGAGATCTTGATTAATGTTGACGTTTAATGACCCCCTGAAACAACAAAAAAGTTGTTTTCGCAATGTCATCTGTCCGTCAGTCGTCTATCTGTACCTCGGGGTAAAACAAATTATTTTACTGATTGGGCTAAAACGTGGTATGTGGTGTTTTCAAATGGTCCCCCCCCCCCCCCC
>CABEEJ010000286.1:294173-331222 GCA_901482245.1 Timema douglasi
CCCCCCCGAGGAGTTTTGGAATTAGATATCTAACCCTAAATTTAAATGTAGTTTACTGAAAGACAAAAACAGATCAAATCGATTTTCTCGAAATTAGTTCTAAAATTTTTGACTACATTATATATCTAGACACTGTTATTCATTATAAACAAGATAACAGTTTTCATTTTCTCATGAAAATTACTTTGAGGGTACTTTACTAGGGGGAATTTTTTTCAATTCTAATCATTTTCCCGTAACTATTTGAGATACGTAATAATAATTTATCGTTGTAGAGTTGTAATACTATTACATTTAAAAAAAATTATTTGAAATACCATATAATTTTTATAAAACCAATAATTTCTTGAGCTATATGCAAAGATTTATACTTTTTAATTCAGGTCTTTGAAAATGAGATTGATTCTTATGCCTTTGATGAACAACTATATTTCTCTTTTCTCAATTTTTCTGTAACAATGTTTCTAGTTACTAATACCATGCAGTGGAAGATTTAAAATTTTTGCTCCTCAAGGCACGATTATAATATGCGCCCCCTTCCCCCTATTCTTTTCCAAGGGTTTTCGGAGGTCTCGGAGGAAAGAGATGTTGGCGGGGGGTGGGGATAGGGAAAGAGGAAGTTAGTATTCGAGAAAATATTTTTACGAAAGAAAATCAGGCATGTACACGCCATAAACGTAATTATTAAAAACACAATATTAAAATTAAAATAATGTCATCCAAAATGTGCCGCCCCCTTTAGGCCCGTGCCTAGTAGGTATATAGTGTAAATCCGCTTTTGATGCCATAGAGTAAGTAACAGTATATATTATTACATTTATGACTTTGGTGTAGTGTTTCTACAAACATATATATATATATATTTTTTTTTCACAAATCTTAGGAGTTTTTAGTAAATGTATATTTTTAAGACAAAAGAGAAAGTCTGTGCGATGCACTGTACTATTAACTTTTATTTTTTGCTAGGAATGTGGTTTTCCAAGTGGTGATTAACCTCCCCACCCCAATGTGTAACATTTGTGTTACCCGCAATGTACTATGGATTACGAACGCCCGGGTTGATAAACTTTTTTAGCTTTAAAAATTCCCTAATTTTTCCAATTTTTTCAAACAAAAATATGAATACACCCGGTATTTTAAATTAAAAATTAATTTTTAAATCATGTTACTTTTACCGTTTTCTATTAATTCTGGAAATAAGAATTATTAGACCCTTAATTAATGCGAGAATTTATTAAAATAAACAGTAATTCATTTAAAATTGTTGTGACTTCTCTCTCAAGTGAAAAGGTTATTCAAAACAATCATTTATTGTAATCCCCCGCAGCACCCAACCCGCCCATTAGTAATTTTTTTAAAACTATTTACAAAGATCTCAAATTCACGATGACCCAATTTTATCACATAACTGAATAAGACAGCAAAAATGTAAGGTGTTCCAACTTTTTTTACTACACATGTTGCAACCCTTATTATGACCTTAATAATATTTCATAATTATTTTTTTTAAGTTTTCAAAGTGTATGAAAAATAATTAACTGGTTTTATAAACTTGAAAGGAAATTATTATAATTGATTTTTTATAAACATAATATTACGTCAATAAAAAGACCGGTTATTAAACCTTTACCTTCACAAATCAAAGCAAGGAAATGCGGAATTAATAGCCCGTAATTGACGTGTCTTTAACTTTCTTGGTTAATTAAACTTGAGGCCATTGTTGTCCAGCCAGCGTATGGCATTGAGACAGACACGCACGCCAGGGGGAAGGTCACGATATACTCAGCAAGTTACCCTCATCACCAACAAGGGGTATAATCCGTTCTATTAGCATTCATTCTAGTGAACATAAAGGATGTTACCAGTAGGTCGGAAATAAACACGACAAGGATCTTATCACAATAAGAATGGGTGCATAGGTATGCGAGTCTGTCCAAAGGTTCTATTGTCAATATTCCAAGCTTCATAAATTTAATTACCTTATCATTGGAGCAGCGGCTTGAAAGGGGATGGGAGAGGACGCAAGAAATGGGCAAGTGTTTTTTTTTTTTTTTTTTTTCAGTTTTCATAGCAAACAGTTATTTCGGTAAAATAAATAAAATATTTCTCCACTAAGCTAGAGATTAAATTTTTATACATAGTAATCTCAAAAATTCTTGAATATTTTTCTATGTACATAATAACCATTTTATGAGAATCTTCTTTAAATGAAGAGAAAAAATTGTCATTAAATTTCAGGACACCCTTGACGGGTTTCAAACAACTGTTGAGATCTTCATGTGAAGGAAATTAAACTACTTTATTAATTTTGACCAAAAAAAAGTTTTGCTATAAAAATTTCGCTAAGAAATTCCCTTAGCCAGCGTTCCCTACACACCCACTTCATAGGTTTTGTTCCTTCATAATAATCATTTCACTCTATTAAAATGCTCCAGTTTTCCTGTGTTTATTTATATTTCATTTACGACAGTGATGGAAGAGTATTTAATATTCAATCATTTCACTCACCGTTATACAAAGAGTACGTTTAATACAAGCCGATGACAAACTTGTCCATCTATTCTTTCTAAAACAAAACCTTTAATAACTAATTATACTATTTATAAGAGTAACTAACTGTTTAGGTTAAACGCATATTGTATAATTATTACACACATTAGTTAAGGATTAGGAAGGTTGAATTTGGAGGAGGTGCACCCGCATGTGTGTGAAGAATAGGTGGACAAACATTTAGAATAAACCACCTTCAGTACACCCGACAGGGAATAAAACCTCCATCTCCCCGTCATATGGCAGACCGGTCTATTCCTAGATTGACGACGCCAGACCTTGAGGCCACCGAAGCAGCTGAAGTGTGAATTTATTTCATGTATAATTTTATCCACTTTAAGTGATGTGGTTCAGTATTTCATATGATAGCCACACATAATTCTAAAACAAATCGTTTCCTATGATTAAATTAATCTTGTTTTCGTGTTATACAAACAATTGTATCAAATTATAAGTCTTTCGAAAAATACACGTAGAAACTAAAAAAGGGAACTTATTTTCTTAAAACAATAAGTATACATCCATGGGTACATTCACAATATGAACTAAACTAATGAAACCACCTTATATATATATAATTTACAAATATACCATCCAAGCACACAAGGAACGGGGAATTAAGAAATACAGATAAGGAAATAATTCAATTATTCATTTATATACTATTTATTTCAATCTTATATTTTCTTACGTTTTTTATAGTTGCCTTATTGTACACATGACTTAGAACTCATCGTTTATATCATTGTATTTTAACTTGTCATCAATGTAAATTGACTCAAAAGTTTACATTTTTTAATGTGTTATCAAACTTTTTAGATGTTATTATAAAAAAGTCTAATGAAGTTCTTATAAATGTTATCATAATACAGATTAATTATACTTATTCAACCTTTTTATAACATATACTATTTGCTCATTAAATTCCATCTAATCTTCTAACTTTCATTCTCACCATTTTTACCACATTGAATTCTATCATCATTAATATACCATCCAAATTAGAAAGCTTGATTAAAAACTACTAGTATAATCAGGAGTGTATTAAAAATTGTTCATATCTTGATTAGTCAAGAAATGTAATCATAAACTTCTCTCTACTAGGCTTAGTCATACATACATGCGCCAAGGTCACTAGCGGCCGACACAGCTGATAGTCATTCAATTCGTTAAGTGACTATCTATGCCAACCAAATACGGAAGATGACATAATCGTAACGCCATTGGGTTAACATTTAATAACTTCTGTTTTTCTTTCTATAGGAGTTGAAACCGATTAAAGGATGGTTTGGATTTACTTTGACAAAACTCTCAAAGTATGCAAATAGTGAGTGATAGCTGCGGTCTGCAGAACACAGTTTGGCGTATGAATATATTAAAAGTTCTAATGGTTTTTTTTCTTTCTATGCCGATCCAACTTTTGAGAATACTTGTAGGCATAAGTATGTATTTGGAAATATAATGTAATTAGTTGCAAGAAGAGAACTAACTATCTTCACTCTGAAAGTGTATTCAAGTTTGGGAAAGGGTATTTGTTTTAAGGAAAAAATAAAACAATTCAACCCATAATACGGCAATTCTTTGATTATTGGAGATTGCCAAATAATTATGCCCATTTTAACGAAATTTAAAAATACACAACTTTATGAAATTGTTATGTTTAATATTAATTACATTAATGTACACATTCAAACAGAAGCTCGATTTTTATAAGACATTATTTGATGTCAGTATATGTTGAGTTGTGATATGGATTTATACCAGATTTATTATAAATTGAGAAAATACATTTTATTTTAGAAGTTTACTTAGCGAACTCTAGTATTTGTGTAAATAAAGCAGTGTAATTTATTTTTTATCAACTTTGTGTTATTTTTACCATGTCATAAATATTAACTAGATTCTCATTTAGAATAATATCTGTAATTTAAAAGGCAAGGTACACAACTAATTCGTTTGTAAAAAAGTGTAAGCAAGACCAGGATTCCACGTATCAACCAAAAAGTGTAATTAGTGTACGTGAGTTGAGATTTTTGTCAATTCATAGATCTCAAATAATTATTAATACAGGTGCGAGTTAAATAATTTTACTTATTGAATGAAAGATTACTGAGATCCCAGAGCAAAAATATAAAAATAAACCAAACATCCTCTTAAAAAATTACAAAATTCAATCAATTTTTCACTTATTTTTGAATACAAAAGTAATTATTTAATTTATGTTGATGCTTTTCTGTGCGCAGCGAAACTTTAATTATATTTAAATACATAAGTCCGCAAGCGGAACTTTTTGATACAAAACTATGGCTTGGAAAATATCAAACTAGTTTTAATCGCTGAGACATTTACAAGGACACAAACACACCCATACACACGTGAGATGGCAAATATTCAAGAAACCAACCTACCGTTACTCGTTCAGTGGTCAGTACTTGTACTGCAAGCCTCGTTATTACAAATGCAAATCCATTAAATATTTCCTCGTGCAGTCGTATGTTTGATTGATATACATTTTTGTGAAGTTAATTTTAGCTTCAGACGTATGTGTGACCTATTCATCTCTTGAAAAGATTAAAATGTCATTTTTTCTATAGCGATCGGCATTTGTCTTGTTATTTTAGTATTTAACGAGATACTTGGTGAAATCATTCTAACTTGAAACAATTAAATAAATGACTCTCCTGGTCTACCATTACAACTTTAAGATAAATTGCGACAAATTTTATAGCATATTCGTTTTTACGGTAAAAAAAATGCTACAATAATACAACTATAAATAGTGTACTGGCCTTGATACAAAATGCCTTTAAATAACCTTTATGTCTATTAGGTAACAACCCTAATCTTTCCAGAAACTGGTCTACGAATAATGTAGCCCACTTAATAGTATTACTATTACAACTAGCTGGTCTGTCTTACGACAGGTCCACTCCTGTTGTCAATAAACTTTGCCGGTGCGCCTTGTCTTATGTAGACTAATAAAATAATCATCAAATACAAAACTTACTCCAAAGCTCAGTTGAAAAAAACCTCCTTTATCCCAAATTATATTTTTTGGCGGGTTTTAAGGGCTTTCATTACCCTATTAAATTATAGCTTTAAATTGTATATACCGGTATCAAGAAGATCTATGCATGCCGGTGGAATTATTTCTAGCACATTTAGAAAAATAAAAATATTTTACTTTTAGATATAAAGAATGATGAACAAGATTGGAACAATGCAATTCAGTGTAAAATTGTTTTAAATGTCAGATCTAGGGAAACAGAATAAATTATGTGGATCTAGAGAGAGGTAAGAGAACAGAAAAACTAGGAGAGTACTTTTTTCTGTTAGGACAACTGGAGAAAAAGAATACATCAACAAAATGTGAAAAAGAATGAAGGACGAGGCAAAACGAAAAGTCTCTAAGCAGTGATGGAAGTAGCCCCCTTCCCTTTAAATATTTGAAATTCTAAGAATGTCTGACAGGAAGCCCGTCAGACCTTCACCACCCTGATGGAACTACAAATAAAACAAATAAAAAAGAGCGCAAATAAAAACTCTAAAAATAGTCATCTTGGTTAGGGCGGTGTTAGGAGGGATGGTTGATGGAAGCTACGACTAAAAATAGAACCGGTTTTATGGAGTGTTTTTTATTCCTTGCCTATGAACATATACGGCATACTTAAGATTCTATGATGCCCTAAGAATAATAAATTTACGAGATAATTAAAAAGTTCAACGTTCCCATAAAAAAGAAGAAAATTGATTTTGTAATTAGGGGTGGAACATGGCCAATCCATTAGTTCACCCCTTTTTGTTGTTCCCTTTTTCTCTACAGGTCCGATAAACTGTTTTCGATTAATCATTTTTAAAATAAAAGACAAGGACAGTTTTGATACAGACGGAACACATTAAATGGGAGTTGTGAAGTAACATAGATAATCCAGTGAACAGAGTTTATATATATATATATATATATATATGTGTGTGTGTTTGTGTGTTATGTATAAAAGAAGCCAAGTTATAAGGCGGGACTAGATAAAATGTCTAATTTAAATTGCAAATTTATCCAAAGTAATCTACGATTAATTAGTGTAAATCTACTCTTCCACCTAATATTTTCTCCTCATAGTTAATTTTTTGCTAGAAAGAGAATTTAATGTTTGTGTCTTATTGATTATTTTATGGATCTATAGAATACTACTTTGAGAATAACAAGATTATTACCAAAAAAACTAAGATTAGTAATGCAATCGGTCTGATTCGTATATATACACCTTAGTTATTTTGTAGATGATGTAAGAATGGGCGCACGGATAGTGTGCATGGCTCTAAACCAAGGAGGCAAGTTTTTTTTGTTTTTATTAGCACCGCATCTTAATACCGGTTTAGTTCACTGCTTTAAAACTATCAGATATTTAATTTTATTCTGTGAACAATACTTATTTTTTATGTCGTATACTTTTCCTAGAAAAGACGATAATTGTTACCAAATTCGGTGTGTTTTTAAGAAAATTTACATACTTTTCTTTTGCTACTGATTAGTTTTCACAGAATTACGAAATTTGTTTGATTTTATTGATGGTATAGTAAGAATTTAATTATTGTATATCTTAATTTATATAAACATTATTGTGAATTGAGGCGAGTGTTATTCTCAAACGGGTGCGTCGAGATTTTTTTTTTTCAATTAGTATTATTTTATTATTCTAGGCCAAGTCCTAAAATTTGTATTCTTGATATTTATTTATTTTCAAATTTTGGAAAATACTTTTTGAGATTTGCTTACATCTATTATTAAAGAATACATTTTTTTAAGTGGGGGTTTAAATTAAAAAAACAGAAATGATTTATTCGACTGTAAATGAGTAGGCCTATTTATTTATTTGAAGTATTTACCATGCACTCTCTGAACCGACTGATTATATTAGCCCGCGACTTATAAACTAACTTAAATCTAGACGCGGTGCTAATAATAATAATAATAATAATAATAATAATAATAATAATAAAAATCTAGAACAGACGCAACACCCGGGCCCCGACCGTTAATTCATAACTGTGACAGGGTAAAGCCACATTTCCACCAATAATACAGTTTTCGCCCATGACAGTAATCGAACCTGGGACCCATAGCTCAGTAGACATACACGCTACTAAGTGAGCAGTAAATAAGTAGCCCAGTAATAATAATAATAAACAATTAGGAATATTCATGAAAAATAAAGAATCAATTAAACCTAATCAGGATTGAATACTAAAATAATTATAATAATATTGCATTATTATAAAATAGTTACTTATACCTCAATTTTCTTACGAATGGATATATCTGACAACAAGAAAAGTTACTAGATGTACTTACACACCTACACAAGTGATCTAACCATGCTACAATAGCCCCGTGGCTTCTTTGGTGCTGACTGACAGCTCACAGCTGACTTCTGAGAGTCAACATTTAGGTATATATACCTAAATTTTGACTGTCCGAGGGGACAGCTGCTAAACACATGTTTTTGAAGATCATATGGTTCGGCGTAGGGATACATAATTTTGTCTGGTAACTTTTCAAAGCCACCAGCTCTCAGCTGTGAGCTGTCAGTCAGCACCAAAGAAGTCACGGGGCAACTGTACTCCCCACGCCGGTCGACCTCTCTAGCCACTCAACCAAGAAAACGACCAATATATAACTTGATGGTTCTGGACAGCCGGTGCTAGTTAATATTCCACGCCAGGTATGTAGACACCGCTAGCTACGAGTGTTATTACCTGCACTGGAAGGCAAATAATGAAGTTACGGTGTTGATGCGACCTTGTCTAGAGTCAGGGTCGGACGTGGTCATCCGCCATTGTGTACTTGGTTTGCTTAAGCCCGTATCACATGACACTAGCTCGTACTAGAAATCAAGTGTGCTAGCTAGCGACTAGATATCTGTATACTAGCTAGTATAATATAAACAGGACTAGAGTATTCACACGCTGCTAGTTTGGTACTAGGTTCTAGTGCAAATATTTATGGAACCTCAGAGATTAATTTCGGGTGCAACAGCTGCATTAATTGCTAATAAAGATATTGAAAAATATGAGAGGGAGCCTAAGAAAAAGAATATGGACACGGGACTTGTTGGGAAAGACGAAATAATGGTCGCAGGATGCTAAATATGATACTTTTGGAGGTTAGGTAGTATTCATTCGGGGTGACACAAACGTTTAGTATCTCCCTAAATTTGTATTCATTTATTTACGATGTGGTCAGAAGCCCCTAAGCCCATGGGTGTCCAAGTACAGTATCCTTGATTCACAAATGTTCTTTTTTAAGCCTACACACACTTTATATTCTAGAAAAAAAATCCAAGTTTGGCATGCTATCAAGTTTATTTAGATTAAAATTGGGTCTGGAACACAGTTTGTCATTTTTAGATGACATGTTTTAAATAGAATTTATATATATTAAATATATTGTCATATTGTGGCAATTTGGTATTATATAAACAAGGATGTTTAGAATAATTTTCCGCCAACAACAAAATCACATCCGAAGACCATGTCGGCGCCATTTCTATTATTTACTCTACACATAGTCTGAGCGGGCATTGATTGGTCGAATTACACAAACTAGTGTCGGAACTAGTACGAAAATAGCGCATGTTCTATCCTCACAACTAGTATGGTAGCCAGTACCAAGTGGCAGAACCAGTATACTTTTTCTGATTCACACGACGCTAGATGATGACGTGCTAGCTAGTGCTAGCCAGCACACTGGATTTCAAGTACTAGCTAGTGTCGTGTGATACGGGCTTTACTAGTGTGACCCTACTTTTATCTCCTCATACGGCGTCTCACTACTCGTTGGGATTATTCGCGTACATAATAATTACGCTAATTGGACGGAAATAATAAGGTAACAAATGACAGGAAGTGTAACCGCATTTGCGTGGAAGAAGAATTGAAGACCATCTAAAACAAACCATACTTAATACATCTGACCGGGATTCTAACTCCGACCTCCCCATCACCGACGATCCAGTGTAACATGAGAGTGACGCGTCTCACCACGAGAACAACGATACGGGTCCTACTTTTTTAATACTATAGGCCACACCGAGCGACATCAGAGCGTTTAGACTCACATTCCGTACGATCACCGTTGACAGGGAGGTCGGAGGTTGAATTCTGACCAAGTGCACTATAAGAGGTTTATCAAGTTTGACTTATCATTCTGGAATTTCCATCCTCTATCCACACACTTGTGGGTGAACTTGTTCTAAATTACCAGGTTCTCATTCCATATGCCCCATAAATTAAGTATCAAAGGTGGATATTTAGGGAAGGAAAGAAAATGTAGTTTTTTTACGATGTTTATAACAAAATATTTTTTGGTCAAAATAGATCGATTATTGCTTCAGTAAACACATATAGTTTAATTTGTTTCACATGGGAACCTCAACAGTTCTTGAATTTCCGTCAAGGGTGTCTTGAAATTTAATGAAAACGTTCTATCCTCATTAAATTTTTTTTTCCATCTCATGCCTTTATGCTTATGCCAGATATTCAACACCTGTTGATATCGCCATGTGAAGATAATCAACTTATATGTTTGTACTGAAGCAATATTTTATTTATTTTGGCCAAAAATATGTTTTTCTATCAAAACTGCAAGAACACTGGCTTTTTTTTTTATCGCGTTGCTTACATTCCCACCTTATTGAATAATTATGCTAAACCTCTTAAGACATAAGTGTCAAACTGCCAAACTTTGGAGTAGGCTCTACATAATTAATTTTGAAAGCGAATGTTTAACGTGAGGAGAGAAATGGACAACCACATAGAGGTAAAATAATAATAATAATGTAGATGGTTGGAACTGATCTGTAGATTTCCGAGATAAAGGGAAAGATTTTCTTTTAATTTGCCTAATACAGCTAAATCTGTTAGGTTTGCTTTGAACTTTGTTATTATGATAATTAGAAAAACTGGAATAGCTCTATTCTTGAATAGTTTATCAATAGCTTCAAAGTTGCACATTTAGAATATTGCTATTTTGTGCCTTTTACTACCTCGCTTAATTTCGCCAGTTCCCTTGTAAAAAGTCAAGAAAAGTTCCGACTTATAAAAAAATGCACATTAAGATGTACAGTAACCTATTCAAAAGCTGAGTAACGTAACACAATATTCCAGTTAGTTTGTTACTATCTCAAAAACTATGTTAGGTATGTAAATAAATGAAAATAAACTTTTTAAATATTCTAATATTAATAGTAATATTATAATTAGAATATATATATATATATATTCTAATAATAATAATAATATTTTTCAAAAGCTAGTTTCATTTTGAGAATCTGAATTACCCCGAGATCAGTTTTATGTTAATTATTTTCCGTATCCACGAAGTGGAGCAAAGCGAATATATCAACGACATTAAATAATTAATATTTCAAACTAGCGCAAAACTTGGAATGTTTGAGAAAGAGGGATAGAAAGAGGGATTTAAAGAGAATAAAGAGAGGTTTGACTCTGTTCAAAACTTAACAGGTAACAATACTACATGTAAAAGATGACACTAAACTGATGTTATCATTCCAAAAAACGGTAATTTGATATTAGTTTGTATAATCTACGTCACAGAAGAAATGATGTAATTTGGACATCTCCTGCGGCTGTGTTCAAGTGTGTACAGTGTTGTTCAACCTTGATGTTTGCCCTCGCGCCAGCCCACAACAAAACTACTCTGTCAATAATATCCAAGGTGACGTGAGAGTCTTTTTCCCCACTTTAGCTTCAGGAGTCGCACGTTGCTTGGTTGGACGGACACGTAAAATACCATCGTGTACGTGTAAAACAAGGGTGGCGCGTGGAGACACTTTCAAGTTAGAGTTGAAACTCTGATTGCTTTAAAACGTCGGAAACAACGATAGTTCATTTAAAAATTACACGACTCATAAATGGGTATGTTTACTGGGCGGAGCTGTCCGGCAGTAGGAAAACAAACAGGGGAGGAGGAAAATGACCCTAGTTATAATTACATAATTCGATTCACAAAGAGCCGAGCCATTATACGCTCCTATACCAGTTACCCTTCATATCAGGTCTTAATGATAACAACTAAATGCGGTACTTTGGACTTTCAGAGCGGAAAATTTCAACTTTTAAATTATGTTTACAAGTCTATATATGTATGGGGTCATAGGAAATACTGTTGTGTTCATTCCATTAAACAACAAACGCTTGCACCGTTAAATGTTTTGCCAATATTTAACCTAAGCGCAAATCCTGAATGACATTATCTTAGCAAACTAGGCAGGCAGCCCTTAAAAGGTTGGCGAAAGTCCAATGTGTGTTACCTTTACTGTTTTTTTAAATATTTAATTTAAAGTATACATACTTTTTTGTACAATAATCCTTTCTCATTCAGGTATATTTCGAGAAACGTAAAACGTACGGTTAAAAAATCATGTGAGCTAAAGGGTCGGTGGATAATTTGTTATTGCACTTCCCTTCTAGAATGAATAGGGGACAAGGATCGTTGTGTGCTGATATAATTCCTTTTTAGAATATACATATTTTGTTCACCAAATTGAGTCCAAACACTCATGACTACTAGCCAAGCAGGGCAACAAGACGTGTGAGCGCTTGTTTGTCCTGAATACACCCAAGCCTAACCAGCTAGGGAAACAAGCCAAAGCAACTGAATACAGCCAAGCCCAAACAGCTATGAGATCAAGCCAAGCAGAGGAGCAACTGGATGTAGTTAAGCCCAAACATCTATGAGATTAAGCCAAGCAGAGTAGCAACTGGATATAGCCAAGCCCAAACATCTATGAGATCAAGCCAAGTAGCAACTGGGTGCAGCCAAGCGGAGTAGCAACTGAATGTAGTCAAGGCCAAACATCTTTGGGATCAAGCCAAGTAGCAACTGGGTGCAGCCAAGCGGAGTAGCAACTGAATGTAGCCAAGCCCAAACATCTTTGAGATCAAGCCAAGCAGAGTAGCAACTGGATGTAGCCAAGCCCAAACATCTATGAGATCAAGCCAAGCAGAGTAGCAACTGGATGAAGCCAAGTTCCAACAGCTATGAGATCAAGCCAAGCAGAGGAGCAACTGGATGAAGCCCAGTCCCAACATCTATGAGATCAAGGCGAGAAGGGTAACAAGGGTGAACGCTTGTTCACGCTATATGCACCCAAGCCGGCGACCCAGGGAAGTCTCGCAAAGAGTTGCTGGAGCAGAAATTCAACGAGTCACCACCAAGCAGTCGTTGTCAGCCTTGACATTGCGGGTCACACTTCAATGACACCACCAGGCGTGATAGATCGAAAAGAGGTAGTCCTCCTCGCGATTCGAATCGGACAACACAATGCTTTGTCGTATTTTAGTTCTACATCCTCCTACATTATTTCTCGCCCACAAACTTTAGTAGGAATTTCAAAAACTATTAACTCTCAAGATGGACGATGTTAATTGAAATGAGTTGTTTTCACCGCTAAGCCCAGGGTACAATGATCGAATATCTTCTTACTGATATAATCGGCTTCTTTTTTTATACATAAGTACGTTCCGCATCCTACCTTTTGAACGCTTATTCATGATACAGTTAGGAAGTCACCCTCAAGGCCCTAATGATGTATTGACATCCTTAAAACATCCCTAACAGTCTATATAGTTTTTGTTGTTGTTTGAATGTTGAATGTTGAATGTGAGGGGGAACGAGGGGATAGGAAAATGTTTTATTTTTTCTTCAGATAAATAAATTCAGAGAACACTCAATTTTTTTAAAAATTTGGTAGCAGTCTTTTTGAAACCGCATCTCAATACAATTTAGAGTTACACGCATGTGTAATAATTACATTCGTGCGTAAGGAACGAGAAAGGTTGGGTTTTTAAGAAGTGCAACCACATTATTTTTGGATGGAAAGCGGAAAACCATTTAGAAAAAACCACCCCCAGTACACCTGAACGGGATTCGAACAGCTTGATACACGTATATATGCAGTAATCTTTTGTCTTCAGCAGAGTTTTATAAAACAAACCAATTTTAAGAAAAGAATATTTAAAGAAAATTATCAATTATGTGATTAACTCCAACATAAGTGTGGTGATTCGCAGCTGGGACCACAATAGGTGTTTGCCACTTGCCTATATTAGTATTGTGAGAAAAATCCATTCAATTTTCTCTTAGGATCGTATCATAAGTGGTTTTGATGCATATAAGGCTAAGTGTTTTGACCATAGTTGGCTGAGTCAAAGTATTTTTATAGATATTTAAAAGTGGTAGCATAGAACAAAAAAAATTAGTAGGCCTAAACGGGTAAACATTTGGTTTCCGTGTGTAGGTGTCATTTTACAATTTAAAGAATATACTATATAGATGTGGCTATGAATGTAATTAACACATATAATGCGCATTTCAACAGTTATCATTATACCACTAGTAGCATAAATCCCCCCTCCTCCCGAGTTGAATGTGGCATCATGTGATAGCTCGTGATATTAATTGCTTACTCAAATGTATCTGACGATTTCCACACGTCCATCACAGAAACTACCTTAAAATTAGTGAAGAATGACCCTGGGCAGCTCCATGGTTACAAGCATTGGCGTACTAATTCAAAGGTCCGGGATTTGACTCCCGTGATCAGGTGTAATTTTTAAATTTTAAAAAATATGGTAAATATATAATGTTTAAACGTTTGATATTCCTTCAGCAAACCTTTCCGAGTCAATCCCCCTTTCTCACATAAAAGTACGATTGTCATATTCGTCATTTGTAGATTAATTCAATCATTGAGATAATAGTTACATTATAAATAACACCCTTACTATACTACCAAAAAGCGGAAAGATGAATACATTAATTTTTGGACAGGTATGAAAAAGTTTGTTTAACGTTGGCAGATTTTTTAAATAATTTCTACGATCTTTTATTTTCTAAGGACTTGAATCTATAACTATGATTGAATATTTTGTTAGCACCTGTGATAAGCTTAAATAAAGCAAGTGTTGCTTGGCGGAGTTAGCTTTTCAAACTACTATTGATTTATTTCACTTTTTACTTTCTGATAAAAGAAAAATATATTGTAAATGTGAAAAATTGCTACCTCAAGAATAGGTTGAATCTGTACGTTTTATGTGCCCCATAACCCAAATACATTCTGCCTGTCTTTGGAGTGTTGTTTTGATTTTGATTGAAGCCCTCGAATAAAAAAATTGTTTAATTGAGTAATTTTCAAAAAAGACATAACGATTTTGTTTAAAATGAATATTTGGGAAGTCTTTACATGATAGCGACTTAGTCTCTTAAACTATAATAGACTGTTTGAAAAAGCAGGTAAGATTTTACTATACCATTAATTTTCCTGTGGTCCCTGGCACATCGTCGCCGACCACAGTTTGAGAAACACTGCCAGAGAGGCTCACTCTGCCTCCAGACAACCGCAGCCGTATGTAAACACTGGTAAACAGTCTTAATTGAGAGAAGGGAGCGTTCATTGGCATTATAACAGGGAGCCGGAATAAAACTTCACACATGCCCCACTCTACAGTGTGACACAAAACAAATATACCATGATAATATGCGTGAACACAAGCCAAATTCACACCGCGTTCACCCTGAAACATAGCATTCTTTCTCACCGGGCCTGGAATAAGCTACAGCAGCAGTTCCCAAACTGTAGTACGACGTGAGAAGCCAAACAAAGCAGGCAAAATTAAAGTCGTAAAAATAAAAGGCCTCAACAAATCTGATAAAATATATCACGGGGAGGAATAAACAAAAGTAGAATAGATTTAAACAGTGGTTGAAGGGGTGGCAAGATTGATTCAAGTTTAGACAACCACAAAGTTTTGGCGCGCCATTAAAATTGTACCGACATGGTTTATGTTCTGCTTTATCTCGATGGTACTACAAATTACGGAAATTGTTGGGGTGATACGCCTTTCAAAAATGTTGTGGATCGCTGAGCTACACTATAGTGAAACTAAACAAGGTAAGCTTTCTCGTTTGTCTACCCCTTTGTCCTCCTGTGTAGATCAGTTTGTTGTCAATCAGTTTTCTTGTACTCAATTTTAACAACAAAATAACCCACTCAAGAGATCGAATGGTCTAAGCCCTAAGACGTTAATCTTAAAATAGATTTGACTATCGATTACGGGAAGATTGTGGTTCGAATCCCACTCAGGTGTACTAGGTTTTTTTACGAAATGTTTTAATACTCTCCACGCAAACGCGGGTGCACTTCCTCTAAGCTCCAACACTTTGGTGTATATATAAGATAAACGTACAAACCGAACGGGTAGTAGTTACGCGGTAAAAAAGAAATAGCTTTAAGTGTTCCTAATTTCCTGTAGAGGTCACCACAATACAGGCAAGCCGCGATTCGAACTCTTGGAAGTTTGCCAACGGCTGGAAAGCGCACATACATGTGTCTTTTTCACACGTGAGCTATTAATTATCTGTGCTGGCTAGTAGTGACATTTTCTCATTCATTCTCGGACAAACAAAACCTCCAAACTTAAGGACATTCTCTTAACATTTTGTGAAAGGGAGGGGATCCAATTTCAAAGTGTACACCTTTCAGACCCTGCAGGTTATCAAACTCATGACGCTTTGATCAAAATAGACGTGCGACCCTATGAAATAAAGTGTCCGACTAAAGATGTGTTTAGATAAGTTGGGACTTCAATACATAAACAGGAACGGAGAATCCAATGAAAGATCAGTAACAATAAATGGAAGGATGTAATTACATCTGTTTAAAAGTAACCAACTTAACTGTCAGATTAAGTGTATATAATACGGGTTCTAATCGCAGCTGTAGAGTACTTTATAACGCACTAAAGTTTTGAAAGTTTCAAATGCTACAATTATACAATTTTTACATATACAAAAAGAATATCTAACAATATACTGGATTAAGATTATAAAAGTAAATGTTCCATTCTAAACAATATATCCATGCGTTTGTAAAAAATAAGAGGGGGGAACATAGCACTATATAACCAGAATAATTAAGAAAATTATTTGAGAAAAATTATGTAGGGAAGGATTACATGCACAAAAAAAAAAAAAAAAANTAACGTCTTTATTTTATTTGTTTAAACTTCTTTATTAAAAGGCTTCAACACAACAAAATATTTTCTTGGAATGTACAAGTCACTCGGCCTTTATAAAACCGAATGAGCTAGGACTTGGTAATGAAGTGTTTACTTAATTTAAGATATGTCACTTCACTTTCTAATTCATAAAGCACTTCTTGAACAAAAAAAAAAAGATCAAATATTCTTGGTAAACTATTTCTTCGCTAATTTAAACTGGAAGGCGTTCTTGTAGCAGGGATTGCAAAACAAACTTTACAAAAACAAAAACACTTTTGCTGTAAGTTATATCTATATCGCAATGTTCAAATAAAAACAACAGGGTCTATTTAAGACGTGTGTGTCTCCCATGTAAAGTCCACACATGTGATTGTAACTGTCGACTATCTTGCAAGTTTTGAGGACGTAAAGAAGACTCTACTTTCGGCCGGTCTGGGCTACTCCGCTCCCCCGACTCAACTGAAGTCAAGTGAACTCTCCGGTGCGTAGCGCAAGCAGACCCGCTCTTTTTTCCACCTCGCCTCACCCAACCCGCTTGACGACTTCTCCTTCCACAAACACGCCGCGCAAGGATAGGACAAGGGTTCGGACCCAGCCACTGCCATTGTTTGCTACACTATTATTATTACTACTACTACTACTACTACTAGTAGTGTTATTGTAGCAGATCAAAAGGCAAGGATTGTTATGGCTCGAGACAGTACTTGAACTCAGCTCTTTAAAGTTCAATTTCTATAGGAAAGGCCTTTTTTCGTCACCGCGTCTTACCAACCATTCAGTATTATGTAATAACTACGCTAATGTGTAAGGTGTGAAGAAGGTTGACTTTTAGAGGAAACGTATCGTATTTAAGTTGAAAGAGACAGGGAAAACAATTGAGTAAGAAAAACACTTAAGTACCCCGAACTAAATTCGAACCCCGATCTCTTCGTCATAGGCAGTCCAGACTAAAGCGAGAATGACGGCTTGGATCATTTGACCACCAAAATGGGCAAGGGACTTTTCCAAAATAAGCACATATTTGGTTGCAGTTAACATTGATAGCATTTTACTGTATTATTAGTGCTATTATATATATATATATATATTTAATATACTTATATCAAAAGTGAAAAGTGAAGATTACATGTCTTGACGTATGAATATGTGAAAGTAAATTTAGTATAGTTTCTAGCCCTTTCTATGAAATGTAGTCGAACAATTTTTAGAAAAATCTTACCTGACAGTTAAAATGTTAATAAAACTGTTTTCGTGTATTTATAGGTCACATCATGTGAGCTGCAGCTGTCGTATTATACAGCTGGTGTCAATTTTTACAGGTATAAGATAAATTAGTGACCTTTCGCCAACAGGAAAATCAAATTGCGTCCAAACAATTGTTTTTGAATCATTAAGAGTGTAAGGTAGGAATCGAGTTGCGTCCAACTGCGCCTCACCTATCTAACTCTATTACTAGAACCTTGAATTCTGTCTGATGTTTGCTCAGGTTAAGGTGTTTTACATGATATCTAAAAGTAAAATTTACTGAATTATACTTGTATGTATAGTTCTGAACATGATTTTATTTATCATTTCAATATAATTTTATTTCTTAGACCCCACTCCTTCGGACGCAACTGGGTGGCATTAAACTTTATCTGTTCTAACCATTGGACGCAACTTAGATGGTAGGAAAGTCGAATAGGTCCCCTCTTCAGGACGAAACTTGATACAGCCCTTTGTCAATATTTGATTTCCTATTTATGATTTTATTTATTAGAGCTGAAAAGTTATAATATATATAATTAGGCTGACTATTTTCTGTTTACCATTTACTCGATATCTTGCAGTATCATTTGTAATCTTACAAAACAATTGGAACACATGCGACACAAACAAATTAGTTTGTCCCCATTTAAAAATAATTCATGATTCGGTAAGTACACGGAAATAGGAATCAGTCTTGTCTTGCCTGATTTGCCAGTGACGAGGAGGTCAGAGCTTAAATCCCTGCCGGGTGTATTAAAATGTAATTTTCTTTAATGGTTTACCAAACTTCCCCCTCGCTAGTTATATTGTTATCCAATCTTACCCCATTAGTCTAGATATAAGAATGTCGCGGAGGGGTAGTAAGACGCGAAGCACCAGAGGGGAAAAAACCCCGTTGCAGTCCCAAATAGCCATTCCCCTAGTCACATTCTCAAGCTCACTAATAAATTATTATTGCTATCATCATATAATTTGAGAGAATTTGCCTTTGGATTGCTCAAAATCGTTTGGCTGATGCGTGATGATCAACTTTATTGGAGAGGAGGTCTTTAGTTCGTTTTCACGTGGATTCATTCTAATTGGGTCCGTAGACTTTAATATAACTACTAATTAAACCTATATTTGCGTCGCCCTTGAAGCCAGCCATCTCTCAGTCAGAAGACGCTGCAATGAGAATAATGTACCGTAGTCGTATCTCCACAGAGGAAGACAAGATGGCGTTGGTAGTCTTGTGTCAATATTTGTCTGGTTCGTTCCCTAGTGTGAGCATTACTCGTCTCTAAAGGGCGCACTGAGGGAGCGGTCCCTTGTGTTGACTCGAAGGGCACAGGCAATACGTGCAGACGACCAGCGTTTTAGAGTGGTGCAGGTGTACATTAGCCATTAGGGCGGAACCACGATGACACCTTCAAGACTTGAATCGCTGTAAACATGATTTATGGAGGGTTCGACTAGAATTAGATGGGAATCCTCAGTTTGTTGATCTACAAATTAGCTCAATTTGTAACGCACCTATCTACTAAGTCAAGAGTCCGAGATTCGGTTCTAGGCACGGTCGAAATAGTTATCCCTGGAGCGTCCCCAATAAATTTACGATTTGGGGGAACATAATGTTACGCCTGTTCTACATTTAAATTAATTTGTAAGTTGTGTTCTGAAATAATCAGTTTGTTTAGAAAGTGCACGTTAAGTAGTCACAGTATTCTTAGTGAGTGTATGCGTAAGTTATCAATTAATGTTGATTGTGAATGGATTCGTTGTTGTACCTAGGTATTGCTGGTGTCAAATTTGGGAGTTAGAAAAAGTCGGTGATATTTATACGAAAATTATATTAATTTAGGAAAATAAGAAAGACGAGTTTTAAGGAAATTGTGGGAAGAGGAAGGGGAAGGCCACTGTGAAGCCCAAAAAATGTAAAAACCACCCGCTTTGGTGGCTGAACGGTCTAAGGCAAAGGTCCCCAACCTTTTTGTACCTTAGAGCGCATTCAAAACTAACGGTAGTGCGGCGGGCACCAATCACTTTTTCAACCAAATTTATAGCCGAACATAATTCATAATGCAAATAACACACACACAAAAATACAAATTATTTAAAAAAATTGTGAGTTTGAAATTTAAAAAAAATATCTTAAATTCGCAGATAAAATAACGCAAATTTAAACTATTGAAACAATTTTTACCAAACCAAAGGTCAATGTCAATATATTAAAAAAATACTAATTTATTTACGATTTTAACAATACCAAAATAAATACCCAAGGAAATAATTTAACTACTCACCACCATTTTGGTGCTTGAATACATTTTAAAAATATATATTTATTCTGTGTTTATTCAGGGGACAAAGCTGGGTAGACCTCTGCCAAGGTATTTACAAAGGAAATACACGTATTAGCATGGTATTAGCGAGTATAGTGATAGTTCCGAGTAATAAAGTACTCTTTAAAAATGAGCCGGCAAGGAAAGAAGAATGAGAGGGAGGGAATGGAAAGAGGGGGGCTTTCATTCACCAACTTCTTGAGAACAGCATACCTGGAGATAAGCACAAACCTGATTTTTTTGGGGAAAATTGACAGATTAAAATTATTAGTCAAGAACTTTCTAGCTGTGGTCAAAAAGTGGCGGACAGGCACTAAAGGCTCGGCGAGGGCCATAGCGCCCGGGGCCATAGGGTTAGGGACCGCTGGTCCAAGGGATCACTCTATCAATAGAATACACTGCCAAAGACGGGAAGATCGGGGTTCGAATCCCAGTCGGGGTGTTGAAGGTGGTTTTTACCAGACGGTTTTCCAATCTTTGTCTACAAAAATGCAGGTACACTTTCTTTTAATTAGCACATAAGAACGGATAGTAAGACGCGGTGCTAAGATAGCAAAAAAAGAAAAGAAAAAAGACTTGGGCAGCAATTTCAAATAAGGCGGTTTGATGGCGACTCCATCCTTAGGCCTAATCGTATGTGCCTGTTTCCCAAACAAACAAGTGACGAGACGTGGGAAACCAAGAACAGGGTGGACCCCCACAAAACGGCAGTAGAATAACGCCATCTTCTCTGCGAGGGCTGGACCTCATCGAATAACAAACAAATAAGGAGCGTGGGAATAACGCACGAGAACATACAGACCCAAACTTGCTTCAGACACAAAGAGTTAAATAAACATGAATGGTTTGGGCGTTCTCAAAAGTTGAAATATAATAATAACAAAAATTACATCGAGGTGTTTTAAGAGACACACACGCACATTCAAAAGGTCGAAAAGGAAATGCTTATACTGTTGGTATTTGTAAGTGGGTGGTGGTAGAATGGGAGAACACAAGTCTATATCCTCGACCCAAGAAGTCGAAGGTCACGTGATCCACGTGGACTTCAACATGTTGTACAGGTGGGATTCGTTAGAAGCGACACTTATTTCCTTACTTTGACGGGGCGTCCAAAAGCACTGCGAATAGTGTTACCACGTTCGATTATCACATATGGTAGTTAGATATCTAATGTTTCGTGAATTAATACACTAATTTAAAAATAAATTTTACAGGTACTTAACATTCGAGTTGATATTATTTTCTTGTGTGTGTGTGTGTGTGTGTACACCCCACGTTATACCACCCGACTGGTATATCAGCATTTTTATACTACTATAATAATAGAGTAGCAATAAGGGATATACCATTTTAGGGTAATTGTGCCCGCAGTAAAGTTGAGAGAAAGAGAGAGAAGAAAACCATTCAAGAAAAAACACCCTCAGTACAACCAGTCAGGATTCAAATCCCAACCTCGTCACCAACAAACCAGACTAGATGAGCTTAGCGTATTTATGCATGTGAACACCAGTGATCGTTGTTGGGTTATTGGTTATAATGAAATCCAAATTACCCGTATCCATTTATTTTCGTACCCTAAATAGACTATATTTTGACCTCACCGGAATTCAAACTAAATCATCCAAAGTGGATTGGTTATAAATTGAAATATAAAGCCTTAACGCTTTTAACCTTCACCATTGGTACGTTACCCCCTCCCCCACATAAATTATTATTATTATTATTATTATTATTATTATTATTATTATTATTAGCACCGCGTCTTATTACCCGTTCAGGTTATACGCACTTACGCTAATGTGTAATGGTAGGGTGAATGTGAGATGAAATGAAGGACCTACAGTTTAACGTGGAATCCGAACCACGGTGGAGGCCTACCATTCCCCACATTCACAAGATGTCTTGTCAGAGGTGAAGGAAGGGTTTGGTAATCAGATAAACATAAATTATTCATAGTTTCTATCTAATGAGGATAGAATCGTGGACATTTTGAAGAAAACCAGATATCTCGATATTTATAGCTGTGACGTTTTAAACCTGAAGGGGCAGTTTCTAAAATATGTCCTGTTACCAGGTGGCACGTGTGTACATTCTAAGTGAACGGGGTATAACGGAAGGAAACTTTATTTACTCCACGAACTGACAGAAGCGTAACGAAAGCAATATGGCTGACCCGTATGCTGTCCGATATTTCCGACTCAATTACAGAAACTTATGGGTCACAGCTGTTTTACCTCATGAAAAATACCAAGCTCTGATCAGGAAAGAAGGGATTTCAACCCCTTAAGCATAAACGTTATTTTAACATTTTGTTTTATACTCTCTCTTTAAAGGAATGATGAAGTTAAGCCTAACTACTAGCCTTTTGATCTATTCACTTTTAAACATTCATGCTGTACTTTGTGATGAAACTAAGGCTGGGACCCTAAAATCCTCAAATAACTAAGAACGTTGGTGATTAGAAAATTCGATAGTGGTTTTTGCAAGTTTTGAATTGGAATTTGTTTTAGAGCTCGAATAGGCCTTCTGCTTATTACTGAATACACTTTAACAAAAAATATTAACATTTTGTTACTATTTATGTTTAATACATTTTTCTAAATTTATAAAATAGTATAGTATAATCGATCCAACTCCACTTTAAACGTATCAAGACAAAATGTTCATAGTCTATAGCGCGTTGAACTCTCCATAAGGTAATGTAAAAGCGTAGCTTTCTTGAACTGGGAGTAGGTTAAAATAGTTGGTTCACAGTATCTTTGTATTCTTATGACAGATGAAAAGTGATTAAAAACAGTATTGTCGATTTGGCAAGTGAAGTTGATTAACATCACTTGTCAAAGTGAAGATATGTATTTGCGAAGAAAATAAATTGATGAACTGTTTTTTGAATATATTTTTAACTGCCAGAAAATGCTAAGTTTACCGTGAATAATAAGACTAGTTACAGACCTTAATAGTGCCATACCTTTTTAAAACTAATATAGGCCTATATTTAATAGGTCTTGATACAGTAAGTTTTGTAATTCCCCAATTTTCCCAGTCAAAGAATAATAATTTTATCCGTAATTTAGATACAAAACTATAAAGAAAAAATAGTATCATTTGTATGTATTTCTTTATAAAGTCGCATGAATTGGAGAAGAAAATATTAATTTACAGTGAGTTACACTTTTCCCATATTTAGAAAATTATTACAAAAAATATATGAAAATTCTGAAAAAAAAATTCTAAAATGTTTCTGAATTTCCCCATCCACACTAAATTCCCTGACTTTTCTAGTTTTTCTCTGTTTTAAGGAACGCATAAACCATGTGGTACTAGTTATATAAAAATGACAGCTGTTGATAACACGATGAAGTATTAATGTATGTTGTCAGCCCATAATCGAGCTATGCCGACAGAGCGGCCACCATCTGCTGGCGAAGATAGCGTCAACTTTTGCGGATAGAGGATGTTATGTGGTCAGTACAACGGACTCTCAAGCCATTATCACAGTATTCTAGAGAGGAGCTGCTACTTTTCCGTTTAAGTAGCTCCTCATTAATTGTACTCACGATACCCACTGCGTCACAGAACAATCTAGAAGCATCAGAGTTTGATTGGTTTTTTTTTCTCAGTTTGCAGCAAGAAGTACGTTATTTGACTCTTCTCCCCAAATAGCTATAGAACCCACGGCGCCACACTCGAACTGAACACACCTATAAAAGCAGAATCGCTGCATAGAAGATGGAAGAGGTGGAAGCAATAAAAACATAGTAAGATGCAGCAGCAGCCTCCACCGCCCGTGTGATGAGTTCCTGAAGTCTATCTAGTCGGGCCGGTACAGTCCAGCCACGAGGCGGACATGTCCAAACGGTTCCAGGGGTGACCACACAGGTAGGGACGTGTGTGACGTGTCGACAATATCACAAGAACAAGAGGTATCGAGGAGGTTAAAGTTGTCGGCAAAGTTCGGATGGAATTAGGGATGGCAATTTTCTCCCAACGTATATATAAATATATTTACCATTCTATGTATCGCAATGTGCATATCTAAATGTCAATATATCTATAAAATTACACCGAAATATTGGTAGTTTCCTATATATTGAATAGTATATGTCTGGTAATACAGGCACGGTGGTATTTTGTTTCCCTTAGAAAAATATGGCAAAAGCAAAAAAGTGCTAGTGAAAATAATAATGCACCTGGTTTTCTGATATGCGAGAAAAATGTAAAAATGTATGAATACATATTTTCAAAAACATTTTTTTTCTTCTTTTTAATGTTTTCTTTAGCTGTTGAAAATAAGAGATAAGTATGGAAAAATTAAGAAAAATCGACTCGTATGATAAAAAAAATATATAGAGAAAGATCGTTTAATTTGTTTTGTATTCACAAGCCTTAAAACATAGTCTAATGTATGAAATTTATTGATAAATGGAGTCAAATAAATATGTTTTGTATACATATTTTTTATTTATTATATCGATATTTCGTTGCCAGCCCTATTTGTAATATGTGTACTTCATTTACCATGAAATATTGCCTTGTTATCTTGACTGAGTTCACTATGGTCCTATCTTATGATATGGTGGAACCAATTAAGTTAAGCTTGCTTACTACCTTTCATGGCAAACGAAGGGTACACACACACTTCAAGTATGCGTGTGCGCCAATTATACATAGACACAAGAAATAAAACATTGTTTGGAGGGAAGCAGTAAAACTACACGAAGATGATTGTGACTCACAAGGTCAGGGCGGGTACATCGAAGCTGTTTTATTTCCATCATCCCCAGATTTCTTTCCCATTCTAAAGTAGGATAACCTTTGACCTTATCATCTTGTTCCTTCATATTAAAATAGTGACGTCATACACAATCCGTATCAGCATTGAGGGGTAAAATTAAATCCATAACTTTCACAATTTCATTACTTTCAGAACCAATATTCATGAAAGGCATACCTTGGAAAGGGATGCAAACTTTGTAAATGTCAAGGTCACATTTTTTCCCCCAAACCTATGTAATACAATAAGAGTTTATCTGAAAGAACCAACACAAATAAAATGTGTTGCCAATAAATATTAGTATAGTCATAAAAAAAGGCGATTCACTTAATTAATTGTTTTCTGTAATGAAATTTGAGGAAATAGTTAAATTGCGTGAACAAGCAATAACGTGCACAAAGATATACAAATAAACGCATACTCATTCCAGTTTATATATTTTAAATGGTAAAATGATAGTTAAGGTTAATGGTATGAATAGTTTCTTGTGATTCATTACCCGCCTCGGTGGCGTAGTTGGCTAACGCGCTTGTCGTGTTGAGCTCGACTGCTGAGGACGGGGAGATCGAGGTTCGAAATCTCGGTCGGGTGAACTGGGGGTGGTTTTTCCTAAATGGTTTTCCACTCTCCCTCCACGCAAATGCGGGTTAACTTCCTCTAATTCTACCTTCCCAGTTCCTAATCCATTAGCGTAATTAGTACTTAAAGCGTATAACCCGAACGGGTAGTAAGACACGGTGCTAAATATTAATAATAATTGTGTTTCATTTACGTTTCTTCAATATTGTAACAAATGGAACGGGAACTAAGATCTACTGGAACGGTTTTACTTGTCTATTTGGAGAAATGGTTGAGTAGGACCAGTAATTAGACAAAACAAGACTTTTGACAGTATAAATGTATGGTTAGGACGTTCAATGATAAAAAAGAATCAATGCACCAACCAATTAAATAGAAGTATACTTTCTTATAATTATTACATGTATTAGATGTTATTTTTACCGGGGGGGGGGGTTCATCATATATCTTTTTAAACAACGGATTATATAAATATAAGATTTATAAGCTAACCTAAATATAGAACCAACACAACACCCATTACCCACCCACACCCTTCCAGCCTCCGCCAACAATTCATCACATTATTATTTTTATTGTGTCATCCACGATAAACAACACTGCTGGCTGTTATACAATATTTTTTAATATAGATTTAATTACGTATTATTATTTAAGCGATTCTAGGTAAAGTGTGGTTAATTTGTTACACATTATTTAAGAAGCAGAATATTATGCTATAAAATATTGGAAACGAAGCTAGTATTTCCTTATTTTATCTAGACAAAATTTAAATATTAAATCTAAAACTCACGCACCTATCCTTGGTGTTATATCACTAAATAAAGTCTCAAAAGGAATGTATTGGTGTGTTTGGTGAGAAAAGTATTTGTACAAAATTACAGCCCTTTATAAGTCAAACGCGTTTATTATCCAAACAAACTTTTTATATTGCCAACAGGGGACCGATCAACATATTAGGTTCAACCTCAGACGGTGTTTTATATAATTTAGTAATTGTGTACGAGTTTTTCTTTAAGTCCTGATAGTTTAGTCTAATTTCCATAGGAAGGGTGTTTTAAAAATACTATTTATTTTTTAAATAAGTCAACAGCTATAACATTTTACTATAATATTAGTGTTATTGTTAGTGTTTATTTATTTTAATATCTATCAATAGTGACGGATGCAGATCTCGTGACCTGAAGTGTGAACACGTGAAATTAGATCAAGTAGCTTTTCTAGTTGTCAGATAAGGCCCTTCCTATAAAAATTAGATTGTATGTGTGGTATTATGTGTTTCTGTCTTGGGTTAAACCAGTGTGTGTGTGTTTAGGTTGTTACTCCTTAGTATCATCAGTTTTGGACAGTCCTGATTCCAACCATAACATAACGATCAAAACGGTAGAGCACATCTCCGGCAGATAAAATTGGTCAGTAACATTACTGGATGCTAATCTCAGGTAATTCATTGTTAAATTACATACATGACATGACTTCATGGTGAAACTTTACAACGATATCGTTTATAAAAACAGTGTTCCATATTCGCGGTAATCACTACCCTACAAGGAGAAGGACTACCCAAAAGGCCCTCCGGTGTTTAAAGTGTGCGCGCGCCATCACTACCGTCTCTTAAAATATCTGCTAGGCATAAACAAATGTCATAACTTCCAAGGACACAAACCTCCCATATCTAGACTTAAACCAAGAATATTCCAAGGTAAGTAGAGTGAGATGTTATCATTATTTTAAGCGTTTAACTTAGAAAACAAATATTTGACCACCCCAAATGGATTATTTGAAGGAAGGGCATTGTATTTTCTTTTTCCAATGCAATTTAAATATAAGCAAAGATTAAGCGTACAAAATTACATAATCAATAAACAGTTGAAAAGTTACCAACCATTCAGAGTAGTGAGTATTTCATTAATAAAAACATAAAACTAGTAGAAATTTTTACAATACTAAACAACTTTAGTGCATAATTACAAAACACAAAGTTATACCCTGATTTTGATAAGAATAACAGTATCTGGTAGTTACTAAAGTTTATAAAACAATTTTAATATATTCATACTTAAAGTCATGTTAGTTTAAGGTACGACCGTTGAGATCCCCTATTCCGCCGACAAGCATAAACACCCACTTTCTCGTTGCATCCTGTTTCCCCTTTTTGACCTTCTTTCCACAGCCTAGTGTATTTACCCCCACCCCACCTCAATTCTATATCCTTGGTGAAAAAAAGCCTCTGTGATGGGAAATTCTGGAGAGATGGCCCAAACCCTCCCCAGACAGCCTGGCAAAAGGGATTAGCCTAAACAAATAGGAGGGAGGGGGGGGGGGAGGACAGCCCCCAATAGGTCAGAAACCCTGATCCAAATACACTAGCCTGGGATCAAGGGCTTAGCCCAAAAGGAATATGGCCAATCACCAGCCCAATAGCCAGCCTGAACGGCGGGGTTCAAAATTTTGTCGAAACAGAGAGAGGAGTGCATCGTGGAAGCTCTCAACCAGGATGTTATATTCTTGTATCAAATGTCGTTTTATTAGTCCTGTGAATGACCTTGCAACCTACCCCCCTCAACACCTCAATAGGCAAGATGACCGATAGAGCTAAGATTGATTTTCCCCAACATTATATTGCGCACAATATGCGCACTAAGCCGTTGGAGCAGGGGTTCGAGTAACAGGTAAATCACGGGTGGCGTCTAATTCACAAGGGAGCACCTAATGCCTTATTCTACCTATTAATAAAACGAATAGTTCGTTTATCTGTCATGAGCAGTTCACGATATCTACCATACGCAAAGGTCTGAAATTTTAAAAATTAATAGCTCCTGTGGAGGAATCGAAATTCTAAATTTTTTTTAGATTTTTTAAAAATTAATTAAAAACCAGGTCAAAACATGGTTTATAGCAGAGTTTCCCAACTTTTCCCCCTTAAAGACACACTTAGTTGAAGATAATATTTTCACGGCACACTTGTATAGAAGCTGTAATATAATTCAGTTTTCTCTTAAATTTAGATATAAATTAAAATAATTAGATTCGAGATGCAGTTGACAGTAAGTGCATTTATCCATAGGTGCTCTTATCTACTCGTAGAGCGAGTTATATACTTACATTAATTTTTTTCAACAACATTTTGACTGAAGTCCTCAAACGTTTCAGAAATACGTCAGCCTATCGTATTATTGGAGAAGGCACTTTTTTAATTTGCTTTTTAGATATGTTTATAAGCATGGTTTCAACAATGACCTGTCAAGTTGGCCCTATTACATTTTCACCAATAATTTAGCGGCACACCGGTTGGGAACCAATGGCTTAGAGGCACTCACTTTGAAGTTACCTTCCACATACTAAAACGAAAAACATTTCTCCCAGGCACTTAAGCTAGTATAAGATAATTATTTCGATATTATTATGCTAATGGACTACAATACTTTTTTTTATCGTGGATGATGGGGGAAGAGGAAAGGGCAGGAGAGGTACGTCCAAATGTCGTTATGTCCAGCTTAAGTTAGGTTTTGAGTAAAAAAAAAATCCGCAGAAGTACGAGTTCTGAAATCAGCCTGTCCAGCAAGTAATAAATAATATACGTTATTTATTATTGGCCATAAAACTCGCTAAAAGAAGAAAGTGGAGTTAAAACCTTGTTGAAAAAAAGTTTAAGGGAAAAAAAAAATATTTTTCAGCATGAGAAAAGTGGTATTTAGATATCAATAAAATTCAAATGTAGTGCTTGCAAATGTACAGTCATCACAATTCCAACCAGTTCTTTATTGATCTTTTTCAATTGGCTGTTTTAATATAATATATTGAACTATCAAAACATCGGAACTTGTTTGAAATACATTTTTACTTACAAATAAGCTACTACTATCTTTATTTCTCATAAAAAAATTATAAATATTATAAACTCGTCGGACTCGTGCGAGTATGATAAGACATCTTAAGACAAGCTAATAATGGACGAGTCTAATAAACTAATTTAATGTTATTGGTCGCGAGAACCATGAGTAAATCGTTGCACATTTTCTTGTAAATCCTGCCCACTCCTGTAAGAGAACAGGAGGGAAAGGGAATGTACCTATATACCCTTAGTTCCAGCGCTTATCATTATTATCTTCTGGAAACAAGATCGATGCGTCTAGCCAGACAGTAACGAGCAACTAGCTATTTCTGGTCTTCTATTGGCAGTGGCGGATACGGGATATGTTACCGTCTCCTCAGGTTGGAGTACGATGTAGGCTCGGATTACTTCGTCTTGACTCCCGATGAGATGATGTGATGATTACGATGATGACGATGATGATATTGTGGTGCTGGCCGGCCTCTATCTCTCTAATGCACCACAATTTCTAAATAACTATTATCGTTAGCTATTACGTTTAAGGTGGGATGAAAGGGGACGCGAGAAAAGGCCAGTGTTTTTGTAACATCTGTCGAAGTTACAAAAATAAGAACAGTACTATTGTCTACAAAATTTATAATAGTGGTTAATGCAACTCACCTCAGCCCGCTATAGTCAAAACGTCTCACTTAACCTTCAATAACACGACTGACCCCAATCTAATAGCCCAGTCGACTGACCGAGTCACATGAACTCTGGGATAGTTCCGGTCTCATCCACCGCCACTTCATCTACCATGGACGAGAATCGAATACAAGCTTCCAGAATATGCCAGAATATCCAGATATGGGCCTATCTAGATTGGCCTTCTCCCAGGTTCCGGCACATAATAAAGGGCAGACCAAGCTTCCATCACGTGTCTTTCCAATAGTTTTTCCTTCCTCCCCTCCTTTTTTGCACGCTTGAGCTGTGGAGTGAATATATAACGCTGTATTTGCCTTGGAAAATTACTCTTGGCTGGATTTTCGTTGAGGACGCTTCTTGTCCAGTATTATAATTGGACTTCTCTGTTATTGTACCTACCCGCCATAATCAGCTACCACTGTTCTCTTTTTATTTTTTGACTAGTATATATATATATATATANGGAGACTTAGGTGTTGTGTGAAGGGATACTGCTGGAAACAGTTATATATGTATTGTTCTAAAGGGGTCACTCTGCATTTTCCTCATGTTGTTTGCTATTGTAATATTGTAATGTTCAGGACGAAGAATGGGTGCATTTTTTCAATTTTCATGTCAAAACTTTTCTTGGCCAAAATAAAAATGTATTTCTATAGTACAAAGAGAGAGTTGAATTTTCTACACATGGTGATATCAACCGTTCCTGAATAGTTGTAATGACCACGGTAACATTATCTAAACGACTTTTTAAATTAAGAGAAAAAGTTGTCATTAAATTTCAGAACATACTCGACATATTCTAGAAATTTTGAGGTCACCATGCGAAGAAGATTTAACTCTTATGTTTGTACTGAAGCAATATTTGATTTATTTATACCAAAAAAGTGTTTTGCCATAAAAACTACAAACACACTGGCTTTTCCATCCCACCTTAACAGTGCAGTTTAATCTATAGGTTGGGATGATGAAGGTTGTATTCGGGGAACTATACCCACATCAGCGTGGAGAGAGGATGAGGAAACACTCCTACCCCTACCCCACTACCAGTGCACAGGATGTCCAGTCGCCACGTGACTAACCGTACGAATCCCCGCTATTTACACATCTGTGCAATAAAAAGTGCTTATTTTATCTCCAGCAAATGTCAATATTGTAGCTAGTCGAGCGTAGCGCAGCTCCGTTTTAACTTGGCCATTTGTCATTTCGTCTGTCTAGATGTTTGTTCCATGATAGATGTCAAATACTTTACCAAATTTAACGAAATTTATTGGGGATATTCATTGAAACTAGGCAGAACGACGTATGTAGCCTATATGTTTTTTTCAATCTGGCTATCCGTTTTAATATTGCAGCCAATGAGTAGATTTTTTGTTTGATAGCACATCTCAATCCAACACCTTATCTCAGTCGGTAGCGAGTCTGCCTACTTAGCTAAGGGTTTCGGGTTCGATTCCCGGCATGGCTGAAAAATGTATCATAGGGTGAAACGTGGGTTTACCCTTTCACATTGATAAATTAATGGCCGGGGACTAGAATTTGTGCCTGTCGTAGTCTTAAGTTAGATTATAAGGCACAGGACAGGCCCAGCCAGCCGGTAGTGGAAAATATGTATGGCTTGAATAAAAAACTGACCCAGGCCATGCTGGAAATAGTAATAGATGTAAAGTAAAACTAATCTCATGTGGTTTGAATTTAAAATGCTAAACAATTGATTGAGTAACAGGTACCTATATTTTTTAATTGACATAATTGAGAGATTAACGTTTTAAATTGCACGAACAATTTATTATCTATGAATATAATGTAGACTCTACTATTTAATATAGTATTAATTTATTTTCCGTCTAACTTGATAGCCAAGGAAAAATATCAAGGAGAAATTATAAGAGATATTTCAACTTGAAATCCAAAGATACACATTGAGTCTATATTATCGATAACACAATAACTATAATATAAGAACCATGAGTGAGCGAGGTTTACTGTTTATAGAACTACTAGTTATTTCAATCTTCTAGGTAGGTTTAATAGAATACTGGGGGGAAACCGGGTGGACAGGGGAGGGGGGATAGGTACCAAGGACAGAATCTGAATTATACTAGCATAGATTGAGTTTTAAACACCCACATACCTGCCGACTCACTCAGCGACCTGACAAACTAACGATGTTCATAGTAACGTGCATTGAAAGCCCTTTTTTTTTCTAAGTTGAGGGCAATCAATACAAAACTTTAATTTCCTTGACATTTCACAAAAAACATCCATGTAACGACATTCCTAGAACAGCGCATCACCACTGTCAGTCGGCCTTAGAACACCACCATTGTTGGAAGGATGGGTAAACTGGTCTGATATTCAACAAAAAACTGAAAAATAAACGTAAAGAGAAATACTGTGTATCATTGATTTGAATAATTATTGATTACATAGTTGGTGGCTTTTAGCACATGAATGAGCATCGAGAATGTTAAATAGTCCATAATAGTTCTCGGCTAAAAAAACTGTCAATTTCAATAGCTTGAATCAACTTTTATTATCTCCGTGATTAGTCTTCCAAAACACTTTATAACTGTATTTTACTCCAATTATTAAATAGTTACCCGTACACACGGACAATGTGCTCGTATTGAATTAAGTACAAGTCAACTATTACCTATGAACGAATAACTATCATGTCGACAATTAGAAAAACATTTAATTATATTGTAAACTTGTGAGTAATTTGGTAATAGCAAAAGACATATTTTTTCAGCGACGTTTCAAAATTCGTTTGCGCTTAAACGTCCCTGAAAATGATTGATTTGATGATTTTCTTCTCGTTACTAAGAAAAAGTAGTATTAAATAATTTTATTTTGAATGGAAAAAATTTGAAGGGAGTAAAAATATATTTTATAAACATGTTCTTAGTTTTAAAAAAATATTCCAGATTGTTTAACTACTTGGCTTGTTATTTCGTGATATTTGATTAAAAGTTCTTCTAATGAATTAAATAAGAAAACATCACTTCTGGATATAATATCTACATGATTAGTTAGGAAAAACATATTTTCCTCTATTTGGTCCCGCCACTCTAGTTTACATACTCTCCTCCGTATGTTAGAATTAGTAGGTAGAAATGGAGATTTATAAATTTACAACTGTGTTATAATTAGTAGACCTAATACTGTAATTATAACTAGAATACATACCTCACCATTATTTCCCAAAATAATTTTAAGCAAAGGACAAAACCCTAAGGCGTTTTGTTGGAATACCAACCCTGAACTTAAAGTTGAGATTCACCAGACAGAATGCTAGTAGTCCGTAGTAGGTCATTATCTTCAAAAGAGCCCAGAAGCTTGTGAATAGTGTTTCACGTGTTTTATTTAAGCACCGCGTCTTACTACCGGTTCGGGTTACACGCCTCTCCACGTGTTAAGTGGTTGAACCCGATGGAAAATAAAATAGCTCGCCTGAAGATGTGGCATAATGTACAAAGCCATCATAAAACGGTGTTTGTGTTTATTGCACCTATGAATAACTAGAGGAAATTGTTATTATAATATATAATGCGGACACACCGTATGTCTTCAGGACATTTAAAATGTTTTCTCAGCATATAGCGCAGATAATTTAATCAGCATGAAGACCGCCGTGTTTGTGAATCTTCTTATTTCCATGTATGGTTTGAAATTTCGGTCTAGCAAAATATTTTATATTATATTTTTCTCTTTAAAAATTAAAACAATCGCATCCTTTTTAAGTTCAAAGATATTTTTCATTTAATTAGGCCTGATATATTTTTTAACTTTTAAATATTATTATTGATAGCACCACGTCTTACTACCCAGTCGGGTTATACGCATTTACGCTAATGTGTAATGGTAGGGTGATTGTGAGATGAAATGGAGGACCTACAGTTTAACGTGGAATCCGAACCACGGTGGAGGCCTGGCATTCCCCACATTCACAAGTTGTGATTAATACACGTCTTGTCAGAGGTGAAGGAAGGGTTTGGAAATCAGATAAATCTGTGCCGGGACCGAGGATTGAGCCCCGGCCGCCAGCACAGAAGTCTGACACCTTACCCCTAGACCATCAGGTCAGCTACTTTTGCTTTTAAAGAAGCGTGTATGTTTCGAAGATTTATTTTTTAAATGTTTGTTCAGATATTGTTGAAGTATATATATTTATTTGTTTAAATAATATTTTAAGACCTTCTAATACCTTATTTTATATTGTTTTAACAGTTTGTTTTGCAGTGTGTGACTCTCATTAGCGATATTTGAACACCAATAAGTGCAGATCAACGCTTCAGGTGATTTTTTGGATGATAAACTTGACAAATACCTATTCTTAACTTGGATTCATAATCATGGGAAACAAATAAAATATACCACCAAGATGGCCAAAGAGAGGAAGAACTATGTGTGTAACCAAGTTCGGTTCAAATCTGTAATTTAAAAAGTTATAAGGAACATGCAAACATAGTGAACACCCTCTTGGACTGTTTCGCAAGACACCTTTCGATCGTATTGAGCATTTCTGAATCTCTGTCTCTTCCTCTCATACAAGAAAATGTTGCTAACAAGTTTCACAGAACCGAGCAACGTCGTCACGACACAGAGAAGATACACATTTATGGATCAGAAAAACTAGAGAGGAGTGTGTGTTTCATCGGAGAACATAACCTGGACGACGACTTTAATGATTCTATAGTATTGCACATGTATAAAAACACACCCATCTTAGGAACTCTATCAGCTTGTCTTGAGTTTGTGTTTCATCGGAGAACATAACAAAGACGATGACCTTATGATTCTCTAGTATGGAAATAGCCTATAGTCTTAGTAACTACATCATATTGTCGCTAGTTTGTGTTTGTGTATGCACATGAGAGTGGCGAGAGTCTTAGAGTGATGACCTACTTATACTCATCCACCCCTATGTGTGTATTGTCAGTGGTGTGGGTATGATGTTATATCCCTGTAAATAAATAGCGAATAAGCTTATTGTAAGAGATAACATTATTTTGACTCAAAATTATTGAGTGGTATTTTACAAAATTTTGAATTTACTATTGTGAAATTATTTGTAAACTAGTTATATAAATTGTCGACCTCGGGGGTCTTGGAGTAAGGTGGTCGCCTCCGGAGTCGGCGGATTTTTCCTGAGCAATAAAAATTCATAGCAACACTTCCTTCCAAAGAAGGGGTAAAGACGTAGGTCCCATGTCAATTGTGACCTGTATAAGAATACTGAAAGGTATGTGAAAGTACCTTTCCTGGAAAAATAGGTAGGCCCTTTCGTTTTCGCTCATAGAAATTCTCGTGTGCTAATATATAATCAGTCAGTTCAGAAAGAACACGTTAAATAACTCAAATAAATAGATAATAGATAGTTATATAATTACAATGTCAGATATATTTTAACCGGGAGAAGATTTAAAAGAGCGCCTTATGGTTTCAGAACATACCGATTAAAATATTGTGCACTTTTTTAATAGTATATATATATATATATTAGCACTACGTCTTACTACCACTTTGGCTATACGCATATTTAATAACTACGCTAATGTTCTTGGGATGAGGAAGGTTTAATTTATAGGAAGTGTAACTACATTCGCGTAGAGGGAGAGTGAAAGACTATCTAGAATTAAACCAACCTCCGTACATCCGACTGATATCGAACCCCGCTTTCTCCGTCATCGGCAGTCTAGTCTATAGCAAAGGTGACGCTCTAGACCATGTGGCCACCGAAGCGGTTTTAATTTATACTGTAAACTTGATCGTCAAAAAGGCTATACAAATACTCCTGGTGAAAGAGGAGACGTTCATTTTTAAATAAGCCTTTTGCTAAGAAACCTAAATGTGTAGCCCATATATAAAGCCAACTAAAGCTCAACAAAACATACCACATACCGTAACAAGATACCGGACACGACTTTTTAAAAAAACGAGGCCACACGTTGCATTAACTGGTACTTGTACCTCATGGCAGCAGATGAACAGTAATGTTATTTCTTTTTCTTAGGATTAAGAGCGAGGTAAAAAGCCATAATGACCTTGGGCTGTTTCATCACAATGTATATTCAAGGTCACGTAAGGACAGTTGTGGGCATTGAAGACATATCTTACGTTTTAAGATTTGTGATCGGGTGACTAAAGAGAAGGGGATAAAGGAAAGAAAAGTCACAATTTTTTCCGGATCTGAGCAACGCGCGGCCATATAATTTTGGAGGAAAACTGACAACAATTTGGTCACGGGTTTGTGCAAAGGCATAGAGGGACATAACAACGTTCTATTCGTAGCTATTCTCCGAGTTGACAACTTTGTCCTTTCAGGCAACTTAGTAGATCTGAGAATATAAACATACACCTCTCGATTATAGTTGACTGCGCTAAGTCTTGCCTGATTATGATCCACATTTTATCCCCCGCTTCAGTGGCCGCACGGTGTAAGGAGTCACTATTGTGTTATATTGGCCTACTGATCACGGAGAGGTCAGGGTTCAAATTCTGCTCGTGTCTACTAAGAGTGGTTTTACCTAAATGGTTTTCCACTCTCCTACCACGCATATGCGTATATATTATGCCCTAACCCTAAATTGTTTCCTTCCTCATCCCTATCTCATTAGAGTGATTATCATAGTGAGTATAACATGAACAGGTATTAAGACGCGCTGATAAAAGTAAATGAATTATTTTATCACTTTACAATAGTTATACCCTACATAAATTATCAACCATAAAATAACATATATCTTAAGTACTAAATTTGTAACTCACGCACGGTTTTGTTTCATGTCTTGTAACATTTTCCGCTACCTCTGCACCTCTTATAGTTTCTCATAGCAATCTACTTATTGATCATTGTTCTCTACTCCTGTTCATTGAATAGGAATGTGTTACTTTAAGGGGGTTGCATAGGGGAGCCAAGACAGTGTAACTCAAGTGTTCAGCTTTATCACGATTTTGATAAAACTATTAGTAGTAT
>CABEEJ010000287.1:0-10663 GCA_901482245.1 Timema douglasi
TCAATTGCTTTCTTCAGCTACCGTCAATTGGGGGCTGGCGCTGATGCGACTCTTCACTTCCAACGACCATTGACCGGGCCCTTAAGAAAGGCCATGTTAAACCTTATTTCATGAAAGTCATTCAGGGATTAACAAATGTAAATAAAGAGCACGACAAGTGCCATTTTGGCCAAGTATGCGCAAAGAAATCAAAGAAATTGTACATAAAGTCCGTTCACCGTAGGAATTGTTTTCTGGAAGATCCTTTTCCCTACCAGAAATATATTATATAGTAGGATATTGGTAGGAAAAAAGACCTTACCGTGAATGGAATACAAGTGTAAAATATGTGAAAAATTTCACAAAAGTAATGTCAAACAACCGATGATCAGCCATCCACCACCTGATATGCCCTGGCAAAATTAGCCACATCTCTTTTTGAATTTGGGTCCGATGACTATTTGGTTGTAACTGATTACTACACTAGATGGATAGAAATAGAAACTTTTAAAGGTAAAACAGCTAATCATGTAATTCAAAAACTCGAATCTATATTTGATAGATTTGGAATACCAGACATTTTAAACTCTGATGCCTTTCAACAGTTTGGAATTTAGAAATTTTGATTTCTTAACTGTAACCTAAAGTCCACTTTACTTTCAGTCTAATGGACTTGCGGAAAAGCCGGTTTCGATAGCTAAAAATATGCTTTGAAAAGCTTACGAAGGTGGTAAAGATATTTTTATATCACTCATGGAATACAGAAACACTCTGATTAAAGATATAAACTTATCTCCAGCCCAACTTATGTTAAGCAGAAGGATTAAAAGTAAAATACCCACCTCATCTAACTTACTTAAACAAAATAATTATGGTATCAATATCAAAGCTAAGCTTTTATCAAAATACATTAAGACAAAGATGTATGATGGGGGTGCTAAAAATGTACCTGATTCACAACCCAAAGAATCAATTTTAATGCAAAAAGACAAAGTTTGGGAACCATGTCAAATAGTAAACAAACACTTCACACCCGGATATTTTATTGTAAAACAAAGTGATGATAGGGAAATTAGAAGGAATAGGAAAGGATTAAGGAAGTAATTGAATCCACCTCCATCCTTTCATAATCCAGAGCCCAGCATAAATGATCCAATCCCTCAAACTCCAATATGTAGTCCTAGACCTATCCAACCAGAGACTATTTCTACAATACAGCAAACCTGTCAACATCAACCAGCATCCCTCCATCACTAACTATGCCTGAACTTGCATCTTCTAAAATAACTTCCAGAGCTGGTAGGATAATGAAGAAAACCTATGAGTCTAGATTTATAAAAATAAGTTTCTTTTTGATCTACCAGTGCAATGTTTAAGTTAACTTTGTAGGAGGGGAGATTTATCTTAAAAAATGTTAAATATATAAATTAGATATTTGACTAGAGTAGTCAAATCACATGACTAGCTCAGCAGTTGTGAGATATTGTGATATATAAATGAGTGCAGAGAAGAAGAGGCTTTTTGTTTATACTCAATTATATATTGTATACCTTTTAGTGAAAGAAATAACTAAATACAAATATAACATTAGTAAAGGGAAAATGACCATTGGGCCTACATATATTGCCAAGTACTGTAAATATGCAAAAAGATTTTCTATACATATTTTTGGTGTATTACTTAGTTCTGTGTTTAGTGTGGACCTAGGAAGAGTTTTCTTTGTGTATTCTGTATTCTGTAGTGAAATATTTGGTGGAATGGCTTCATTATCTCCATCCGAATAAATTCCTTTTTAAAGCTTTCAGTCTGTTCAATCAATGTTAAGAGCAGATCTATGGTAGTTAAAAAAAAAAGATAAAAAAATTATCTTACAAGGGACATATTTTGGTGGCTGTCGCATGACAACACTATCAAAATTCAATCTCATTTCTATGTACACATATGTATCAGAAGTAGCTATCAGGTAGTTCTTTTCTGTACTATGCTGTCTGCAAAGTATTATGTACCCTATGTAGTTGCCAGAAATGTGTTTAATTATCCAGTAAGTGCACAAGAGTGTAGAGCATAGATTATTTAGACACAGCCATTGTTTAACATGACCATGAAAGCTGGAACTAAAGATTTCTCACATATGTTCTTCCATACATAGCATACTATAATAAACTAGAAATATCATTAGGCCTTATATATGTTCTTTCTCAACAAAACAAAATAATCCTAAATTACTGTTCTAAAACATTTAGCAAAACTTAAAATGCAAAGTAAATTAACTGTCTTCAAAAAAAAAGACATGTACAACAAAAAGTACAAACCATTGGCTGTATCTGAATTGTCAAGTACACTTGACTTGATGCAGACTTTATGACTTTACACGCTCTTGAGATCAAAGACTGCAACAGACTATTTGGACGGCAAAATATCCTTTTCATATCCTTGAGTTTGAAATGCCGCTTCCTACCTACCAATGATCTTAGAAACTATTTTAAACACCATCTATGAGTATGAATCAGCCAGCGTAGGGCACTTTCAAATTTGTTTATTGTTGTTTGTTGTTGACTTATTTTCAATGCACATGACAAATTATCAAAATTAGCCAACAACTCTACAAAGCAGCAGACATATTTAACGTACGTTATCAAAGATTACATTATTCTACGAGCTATTTCTATAGCAGCCGAAAAATTAAACATAGCATCGACTATGTAACGGTTTACTTGCTGTCGCCCTTGGACTCAAAAGGGTGTGTGAAGGGCGCATTATCACACTTTGTGACTATTCAGACAGGTCTGCACTTGATCACGTGATTGTCAACGTAACTATCAGTTTTGATTTAACGTTTAGGTAGATTAAAAGTTTTCAAAATGTATCTATCTTTTGAGACTTATGGAAATATTCAAGCAAGAATTTCACTAGGTCTAGAAAACATAGCCTAATATTATTTTGAATAAACTATTTGAATCAAACTACGTAAACATTTTCACTATATCTTCTCTAGTACCATAGTAAATATAGTTTTTTTGTATGAAAGAGAAGGTTGACATCCGAAGTACACGAATTACCGGTTTGTAGTAACGGACATTTTGACATTCAAGTTCAGACTTTTCCGGCTATTATTTACAAAGACTAAATCTTATAAGTATAAGTCATTTTTGTTTACACTTTTAAACTAATAATACTTAAACTTTGTACTCACCATTTTGATTTAAGTCTTTTAAGTTACTATTATTAAATATATATAACGTAGATTAGTCGTTCGACGAAGCCAGTAATGGAAGCTCCTGCAAAATGACAATGGCCGAAACTTCAACGAAGGCTTGTATTTATAACGTTTATGACGCAAATCGAGAGAAGCTATGTGATTGGCTAACCCGTAGTTGATGTGATGTGGAGGGGTGTGTCTTGCTGACGAGTACACGGATTGTGCATTTTTTTTACAATTACATTGATTTTTAACTTCGTTTTATTTTTCGTAAAATAATGGTAGTTTTGTATATATTGACTGAAATAAGCAATCACTAATTCAACGGTAGATAAATTTGACAAAATGCAATGTTGCCAAATTTAAGAGCACATGGCCATTGCACAAAATACCTTTTCAATGTCACTTAATAATAATTAGCTGTTACTTCTAAACTTTATATTAAAGGTTGATGGTCAATAACACATAACATATTTTTTGTTAATCTAAGAATATAATATAATTAAAATAAATATACATCAAACTAGGGTTCTATGTAGGGCTCTAAGCGGTATTGTATAAATAAATCCTTTGATAGGTAATACACCTATAATTGTTATTAAAAGATAATTAGAAACATTTATTTAATAGTGGTATGTTATCATGCTACAAAGAAAAATGTGTGAACCCAGTAGTGACATAATGGTCAGGATGGGTGAGTCATTTTTAATCCACTGTTAACCATACCACCGTACAAGGCAATCGATACGTGTGACGTTATAGTCACATGACACGATGCACCGGTTCGTGGAATGAAGTAAACGTACCGAATATGGTAGAGAGCCAAAAAGGGGCGGAATTATAATGCATTCATGATCTTTTTTTTTTTTCCATCGCGTTTAACGGCCCGTTTTGGTGACACGTTTATTCAACTGGAGGGAATTCGATCAGTGAATAAGTTGAATGTTTAAAAAAAACGAATCCCTTTTACCTTTGTCTAGTTTATCGTTATTTATTCTTTTGTGGTGTTTTCTTAATCAAATGATTATATCAGCTCATCTCGCAAATCATCTTAACTTAACACTGGAACTAACACAATAATAATTCATCAATGTGAATGGTAAAACTCTAATTTCACTCATGCGTATAACCTGAACAGGTAGTAGGACGCGGTGCGAAAAAAAAAATCACTGTCGAGCTCGGGTTTGTCACTTAAGTAGACAGGCACGAAACGACCGAGCTATAAGCATCACACGTTTATTTTTTTGTCAAGTAGTTATTTTCTTTATAGTTATGACCCGCATAAGTGGTCCCACAAAGGCGTCAGTCATTCTCGTCTAGTCTGACGGTCGGGAGGTTGGTGTTCGAATTACCAAGTGAGGTGGTTTTTCATAACTAGTTTACCACTCCCTTCACGCAAATGCGGGTACAATTATCCTCTTTGCTATCCCATTAACGTATATATGATGATAAGGTCGGACCGAGAGTAGAACTATTATACGGAGCAAAAAAAAATCGAGCAATTATAACGACTGTAAAATATAAACAAACTTCCATGAGGTTATGAAGCAACACATTGGTAGAGAGGTATCAAAATACTGTAGAAATATCGTTAAATTCCCTTTTTTATTGCTTTATTTTAAAGTTGAAAATATTTTAAAATAAACATGGCCAAATTGTTATTTTTTTTATAAAGTGACGAGCGAGTTCTACATCTTCGGGAGCTTACTAGTTAGATATTGTTTCCAAGTGTGTCATATTAAAGCAGCGGTTTCCAACTTTGGGGTCGCAGAGTGTTTTGTGTGTGGTTGCAATACAGAGGTTTTAGCTTTAGATTTACTTTTTCAAGGATTTTAATGGCTATAGGAAGATGCGAAATTCTAATAGAAACGTAATTTGTTAAAGTGCTAAGAATGGCCTAGTTACTGCTTAGGTTCCTTTTGGCTATTCCGTTCTGATAGCTTCTTGTTGACTTGTTTACTGTGGCAGCCTTGTAATGCTGCTAGCATAATATAAAATCATCCCCTGCCCCTTGGGTTGTTGATTCTATTTATATTAGTCACATATAGTCATTATAAGCAATTTATAATAATTAAAATAAGCAGTAATGGGCGTGCGGGTTTTGAACACGTTTAATGTATCAAAGGGTCAAAGTTGTGGTCATAAACTACAAAACGTTGGAAATTGCTGTAATAAAGTATGTTAAATTTTTTAATCTAAGATACACGATTTGAACCATATCTGCAAATCTAAATAAATATATTTAAGCTCAATTGGATACTTAGCTCTGATCCAGGTAAACTGAAATAAATAATAATTCAAGTTGCACTGAAAAAGCCTTGTAGCTTTAAAAATCCAGTATAAACAAATAAACAAGGCTGTCGCCAAGGGGGGGAGGGGCTCAAACCACCCCCGAAATTCACTTCAGAGAGCTTCTAGAGGTGTTGAATATTTAGAATTCTTTTATAGCCTTCGGCAGTTAGGGGGTTACATTGTCATAAAAAACACTTTAGATAGCTTCTGGAGGTGTTTGATATCTAGAAATTTTCCTGGCTTTCGGCAGTTAGGGGGTTAAGGTGCAATAAAAACACACTTCAGATAGTTTCTAAAGGTGCTTAGGCTAATATTTAGAATGTTCCAAGCCTTCGGCAGTTAGGGGGTTATATAACTATAAAAAACACTTCAGATAGCTTCTAGAAGTGTTAAATATTTCTAATTTTCCCTATCCTTAGGCACTTATGGTGTTATGCTGCAAAAAAAACACTTCAGATAGCTTATAAAGGTGTTTAATATTTAAAAAATTTCCTAGCCTTTGGCAGTTATGGTGTTATGTTGCCAAAATACACCTCAAATAGCTTCTGGAGGTGTTTAATAATAGAATTTTTCCTAGCCGCCAGCAATTAGGAGGTAATGTTGCCATAAAAAAAACACTTCAGATAGTTTCTAGAACTGTTTATCAATTAGAATTATTTCTAGCCTCCGGCATTTGGTTGATGTGCCAACCAACCCCTCCCCTGAAATTATTGGCTCGCTACGGCTTTACAAATAAATAAATTTAAAAATACAGTTACCTAAAAGCTCGGTTCAAGGCTTGATTATAAACCCAAATTTAAAAAAAAATGGGAGCCTCTTCCTGATACCCACCCTCACACACACGTCTCAACATTGCCCTTCTTGTACTATCCTTTGCTACTTGGAATTTTTTCTAATTTCGAAATGCTTAGAGTTGGGAAAAACACTGGTTCACCTCCCCAAATATATTTCGTGTAACGCCCCTGAAGGTATGTGAAAACACGTGTTCGGCAAAATTGCCAGGTCCTTTCTCGTGTGGTGATAAAGTTAGTCGGTTCAGAACGTGCACGCTAAATACCACAGATAAATGTAAAAATAGTTACACGCCTAATTGTGTGCGTTGTGTCTTATCACCCGACAGGACTATTCGCAACTGACGCTGTTGAGGTTGTCATGAGGTGGGCAAAATATATGTCACATGTTTTTGCATTAGCGCAGAGGTATAGTGGTAAAACCAATTTAGAGAGAAAAAACCATCTGTGATCTGACTTCACCACAGGCAACCCGAACCAAACCTACTAAGCCTCCGTTCCCACAAGTGAGGGTTTTACACATCTTCTAAAAGGTTCTTGCTGTGACAACCCGACTATACCATTGTTTCCGTCCATTTGTGTGTGGAGGGGTTGAGGAGACTCATGAATGTTAATTATTATTCTACTCTAGCTCCCGAAAGAGGGTGAGTGGGTGTTTCCGCCCCTTTACAGATGAATTATAGGATCAGACGTGCAGCTCCCTTTAGAAGGCTACTTCCTGTTTCCGCTTCGATGGGGAACAATCAGCCGAACGATTGAGTAAGTACTATAGTCGAATGGCACTAGAAAGAAAAGTTACAGGCTCTATCTAATTCCCTGTATACATACGCCAAGTCAACTACTGTTTGCATCTCTGCCTTTTTGTTGCATGGCTCTACAATCGGTGGACACGCGGGCTAGTCTGGTCTGATTTGTCGATGACGGAAAGGTGGTGGTTCAAATCACAGGTGAATGTATAAAGAATACAATTTCCTATATGGCTTTACTCTCCCCCACCATGCAAATTCGGGTACACCTTATAAAAATTATTCCTCCTCCCTACCCTATTAGTGGAATTCATTGTGGAGAGCTCGGAAGGGTGGTAATACGCGAGCAAAAAATAAAAATAAAGCTCACAGTTATGGGAAGGGGTAATTTTTTTTTAAAAGGAGGGGGAAAATATGAAATATATGACAGATAAAGTCTATAAAGATTCTTATCTAATTTATCGAGCGATACTTCCACGAATCGAGTATTAAACTTCTAAAAATTCAAACAAAATGTTTATTTATCAAAAGAGTTAATACACATTACACACTTTTAGAACCTAAATGGTTTGATTCTTATCTAATTTATTGAGCGATACTTCCGCGAACCGATTACTTACAACATTATATAATTGCGTCCAAGCACCCAACCCCTCTTTTAGTCTCACTAACAACCCTAAATCCACCAAAATAATTAATGACGTTGGCCGAATTAGTCAATACCGGGCTTTCATTCTTTACAAACATGACAAAATTAAATTCGTCATTTCAATACAATCATATTGAAGCACCCGAGGATGGACGGTTAACATTCCTTCCAACCACCACAAGACCACAAATAATGTAAATAAAACCTCAAATCAAAAGAAATATAACTAAAATACAAAGCACTTAATGTGTCGAATGGACAGGCTTTGATTTAAGTTGAGGCTTACGACTAGATATTCTTAAAGTCGGTCACTACGATCATTAAAAGTGTCGCTAAATTTACCATTTGGAAAAAGATACAGAAATGATAGTTTTGATGTATTGTATGCACGGCCTAGCAAAGAAGGGGCTTGGAAAAGTCAACGCCTCACTCTACCGAAACTTGATAAATCTTTTAATCAATACTGCTTTAATTCCTGTTGAAACAATACAACAATAAAAGACCAGTTAGATATCTTATCTATAACTAACATTGGAGCCGCCATTCGGATGTAAGGTTCTTAGCACAAGCTAAAGGAGATTAACACCTGTGTACTGTGATTGCATTTGTTGAGACGTCAGAACCCCTCTCGTAACCACGACCACACCATATTTAGTCAAATATTAGGACTAAGTAATGACCTGCCCGGGACTCGAACTGGCGAAGCTACCAGAGCTGACTAGTCAACGCATTGAAGCGTAGCGCCTAATGTTCTTGACCACGACATGGAGCCAATGATGGTGGGTGGGGGTGGGGGGTGGGGGAATCAAACCCTTATAATTAATATTTATTAATAGGATTAGCATTTCACAAACTTTTAATTTCTATTAAATTAGGTAGACCCCAGCATACACATGGAAAAATTATAGTATATTAATTAACAAACAGCATACTACGCCAAAATAGTTCAAGTCTCCAAAATAAAGTTTATTTTTAAACACTATACTGAATATCTTTTAGTCTTTATTTATCTATTTTAAGCACCACGTCCTACTACCCGTTCGGTTTATACGCTTAAATACTAATTACGGGAAAAGGAAGGCTATATTTAGAGTACCAGCATTTGCGTCGAGAGAGACTGGAAAGCCATATAGTAAAAAACACCCTCAGTACAGTAAACCGAGATTCTAACCTCGATCTCCTCGTCGTCGGCAATCTAGTCTACTGCGAGAGTAGCGTGTTAGACCACGCGGCCATGAACTCAAAGAATGGCGAATAAATTTAGCACACTTCGAGCAATTCGCTGCCTTTGGCTACTGTCATGAAAAAGATTGTCATTAATTAATAATTTTAATCAACGTTCCCACCCTTAATATATTTCAAATTAATTAATAGTTTTAGAACATAAAACTAAATGTATCCACATGTGTTAGGAAATCTTCTCACACACCTGGGTCATCATTTATCTCTTTGTTGTTTACAAAGATTGTGTCGTCAGCTTGCATTTTCGTTTGTTTAATATCTCCACACCCCAATTGTAAATACTTGTGAGATAGGCCTATAACCACTTCGAAAACACTCTCTTTCTCTCTCCCTCCCTCCCTTCAAGAACATGGTGCAACCTACAGAAAGACAGAAGCTACTAGAACAATTTATTTCGAAATATATACGCCAAAAGAAGCTTCCTTTTTTAATTCTCTTCACAACCTTGCTACAGAATGGTTCACAAAAATGTAATATCTGGTCTTTTTTTCGTACACAATCTTACAATTCAATTTTTTTTAAATTCAGTCCACGACGCGTAAAGCTGTCGTACCATGTGTGCAAATAACATTATTCAGGATAAATGAATAAAAACCATTTTCACACATAAGTAACATTAAAACCGGACTCCACGTAAAGGTAGAAAATATCCTTACAGTTTGGCTCCAACAACTTGGGGCTTCATAAGAAAAGAATCGACTACCCTACAATTTGACTCCACAGCAAGGGGGGCTACCAACAAAACACTCCCTAGTAGAAAGCATTAACTCTACCCTAACATTAACAAATCTAGAGTCTAGAGAAGCACTTAATTTTTAAATATAGTATTAGCTTACAGCCGTTAGGGAGTTGTAACCCGCAAACTCTCTCTTCCTAGAAATATATAACTGATAAATAGAGGGGCTAGAACAGTGGCGGCTCGTGTATAGGCACTGCGGAACTGCAGCACCCCCTATTGCCACTTGATATTATCGATAACATTTAATATAATTAGTCCTTTTTTCTTTAATTATTTCTTTATTTTTGTAGTGCAATATATATTCTTTAAGCTTAATGTCAGTACTTCAGTGGCCATCCCCCAGTTTATGAAAAAGATACAAAAATCTTTGTATGGAACTGTGCGCTTCACAGTTCCAGCGACGTGGTGTTTGACTGTTGTGCGCATGCACACATAGGAGGTGGTGGGGAGGAAGGCGGGACTGCCAGGTAGAGAGAGCACTGTTGCTCTCGCAGTGCCGGCTCTGGCGTGATGTCAGAAGGAAGTTTTTTTTACTAAACGTGTGTTGTGCTTAAAAACCGTGTACCATATTCTTGAATGTGATTACGTGTAGAATTAGATTATTATTCTGCTTCCAGCTATTTTATTTGATTCATTTTTTGGTTCTTTTATTTAACAGAGAGACAAAATGCGCTTGCAGTACTTTAAATGGAGAAAAAATTCCTCAATTGTTATCCAGAGATCAAGGAGAAAATTATTAAACTTTTGCGTAAATTAGAACAAGAAGAATGTATTTCATTTTTAAATTAATAGATCAAGCTCTAACTGTAACAATTTAAGTTAAACTAAGTAAAAAAGTTTTGATTTTCTCGTTAAGATTTTATCAAGTCCCTGAATAAATTTTCTTTCTATACATGTTTTTTTCCTTTTACACAATTTTAAAACAAAGTCTAAACATTTTCTGAAGTAGCACCCCCACTAATTTTTGGTTACGAGCCGCCACTGGGCTAGAAACTATCTTTTTTACCCTCCCCCTTTACATCGCCC
>CABEEJ010000287.1:23648-60719 GCA_901482245.1 Timema douglasi
CAGTCTTAAAACATCACGCTACAAAAACAATAATCTGGGATACTTACCTCTTTCAAAAGGAGTAATATTTTTTAAACAAGACAAATAAGTTTAACACACCAAATTCCAAAGAATGAATTCATTCGACTGGCAGGAGAAACACGTGCCAGCAGCATGGGCTTGATGAAGTTGGGGGATGGGGGTGGAGGAAACGAGACGTTTGTGTTATTGGCGGGGGTGAGTGGAGGAAGCCGAAAAGGCGCGGCATTTGCCGAACGAAAACAAGTCGTCTCAGTTGCACTCAGGACTTATCTCAAGCTGATGAGGTGCTGGTAAGCATAGTCATAATATGAGACGTGTTCCAATCAGACTGCTCAATTCTCCAGTTACAAATTTTAGTCTATATTATTCCTACTAGTTTAAGCTTGCAAGCACTGTATTGCCCAATTTCACTAACAAATTCCAGTAAATTCTAGCTTTTTGTTGAAATTCCCTGTGTTTTCCAGGTGCGTGGCAACCCTGTTTTACCGTATGTTCAAAAAGCTAATATATATATTTACATATAACTTGAAAGTTATTGGTTTTATAAAAATATTTGTATTATAAAGAGATCTACTTACATATTTGTAATGATAAGTAATTTAATATTTCAAATAGTTTGAGATATTATAATTTATGCATCATACTGGAGCCCTTAAAGTCATTTTGGCGAAATATTAAGAGAAGCCATTTTGTTTGGAATATTTATAAATGTAATTTAATCAAAATCATTTGAGCCGATTTTGAGAAAATTGACTGTGTGTTATGTTTTTGGTTAGTGACCAGTATTTAACAGCTAACAGTAGTTCTTTGTAAGATGGATGCATTAGTGGATTTTTCAAACCAGTGTAATATCTAACATTAAAATCCTTCAGCAACTGTTTTCTGAAGGATGGGCTAATTGCATCTGTTGTTAGATACTGTACATTTGTCCTTGAGGGGGAAAATATTTGGGCACTCCATTTTTTTGGAAACATGGACCCGAAAGTTTCCCTAATACATTTACAATATATTTCATGTTTACCTCAAAATGCAGTAGCGAAAAAATAATCATAAATTGCAGACATGAAAAAAACAAACTGACTTTATTGACCAATTTAAAAAAATTCACTAAGGTGCAAAGTCCACAAAAAGTGAATACCATACCATGTGAATGTATGAATCTTTGGGGTCGATTTTCATGTCCCTCTACTTGTTAATATGAACTTCCTACCAAATATGATATCTTTGAGAGAATCTCCCTCCACCTATACTAAGGGACATTTGAGCCATTCATTATAATTGTGTGAATAATTTCATTTATTATTTCGTTCTCAGATTTCAATAATGGATGTAAATTCCAACCTAGAACCTTAAAATCAATATTTTTTCACTTGGACAGTAGGCACAAAAAAGAATGGGCTAAAAACAACTTTCATTAAATAGATTGTTTAAATTGTATATTTTAGCCATTCAAGGTGTGACATGTTTAAAGTATGCTATACCATAATACCAAATGTGGGAATACATTATGTAATGCAAATGAACAAGACAAAGAGTATGATATTAGGAGGAAAAGCAGAAAGGATCAACCTCACATTAGAAAAAAGATTGAATGGGCGGAAGAGTTTAAGTATTACTATGAACATCGCTGAATAAAGAATTGAGAAAAAGATTACCAAAATGGTTCGACACCTTAGATCAACCGGTAGCATGTCTGCCTACTGAGCTAAGGGTCCTAGGTTCAATTCCTGAAAAATTTATCATGTGTGAAATGTGGGTTCACCCTTTCACAGTTATAAATTAACAGCTGAGGAGTGGATGTTATGCCTGTCTTAAGTCTTTAAGTTAGATTATAAGGTAAGGGTGTCAAACTCAAACCGGTTTGAGGGCCACATTATATCATTAAGGAAGCATTGTGGCCGCACATAGGATTATTATATTATACATTTCAAATGTTTATACAGAATTAATAATTTTACCTTTTTTTTTCACCCTCAATCCCTTTTCATTCTTAAAGTACAATGAATTCTACAAACATATTTACTTTTAATGCGGACGCAAAAGACGAATTAAATAACAATTGCTAAAGAAAAAATAAATAGTTAGGGCAAATACATTAATAATAAACTTGGTTCAAAATTAAAATATTTTTCATTTAAAATAAAATGTCAGGATAGTAATTTATCAACTCTACTGTTTGTTGGAAATTCAACATCGTTTCCCACTTATCATCAAAATCTGGAGAATATTTTAACTTGAAACAATCATCATTTAGCTTTGTAAATATTTATCTGTGAGATGACTTCTTAAATTAGAGTTCTTCAATTTTAAAAGTGAGAAAAACTGTTAACTGTATGTAGGTTGGAGGAAGATACGAAAACACAAAGACTGACTGGTACAAGATCAAGAGACTTTTGATAAGTATCTTAACTGACCTACCAATAGGCAGAGTTACATCTGATAATGATACCTGCATCAAGAGACAAGAGATTAAATGTCAGGATCATCTGCTTTGCAGGTGACAGGGAGGTCAGATTTTGAATCTCAGCCAGATGTATGAAAGTGTTTTTCTATTCTCATTGACAAAAATGAAAGTACAATTCCTTTAAATTCTACCTTACTTATTACCAAATTTGTGTAGTTAGCAAGCATTTAGGCCGTGTGGGTGATACAACATGGTGGTCAAAAAACAAAAAAACAAAATTAATCAAGCAATCTTTGGGCAATTCAGATTCAGAGTTCATTGAAATAGATTTCACATTTTTAACAATAATGTAATTAAAAGTTATTATCGATATTGTATTAATGATCAAAGAAAAAGAATTGTGGAGGGATGAAGGAAGATATTTTACTAAACTGACCTGGGCCACATCACATGCTGGAAACAGTTGATTATGATTCAAAACATTTTTCCCATACCTTTTTTGCTAGCAAGAATGTACATAGTAAATGTTTAGACTATTTGTGAGAAAAAATTCGGTAAAAATGTTACAAAACATTCAGGTATTCAGCAAACAATATTCAAACAAATAAAATACATATATTTAAAACCGCTTATAAGAAATAATTTCAGAGATTTATTGAAGTTTTATTTAAATTCAATTTAAAACTTTTTAAAATTTCAAAGGATATTCAAAACCTCAAGACAACTTGTACTTTAATTACTGTAAAAATGAAAACCTTCACAAAACATTAAAGAACAATAATATTTATTAAACATGTACACTTAGATAAGGTTTTTCTATACAATTGTGTGAGCTATCACTAAATTAACATATTACGGGCAGAATTTCACGGCAATGGTTCAACACCCGCTGCTCTAGCCAACTCTGCTAACTCTTCTGTAAATAGAGAGAGAGAGAAAACAATATTATAATCAGGAAACCATATTTTTAGTGTTAAATAATTCTAAGTGATTTTACAAATATCAAATGATGAATAAAATACACCTTAAACACACACAGCTACATAAAAAAATCTATTACACTTTTACACACTGGTGTAGCCGAATCAGTCCTAATTCACTGTATCCAACAATAACGATGCCAAACCTAGACCAAGAACCAAAACAACGAATCACTAAAGTTAAAAGAATTGTCATGTGCAGGCCAGGAGATTTCTGTGTTCACCTTCTGAAATAAAATGCTACCAAAACTTGTAATACAGCAAGTTTGAGCACGGTAAGTGCCCCTCAGCTTTCTTCATTGGGGCAGTGGCTTATGACGCAGTAGATATGAAAAATATTTTCATTGTTTTTTTCTAAGTGTGACATGAATTGTCACTTCCCTGACTATTATTTTTTCCCCTGACTTTCCAGACCATAGGAACCCTGTTTTAAACCATGGCACAAAGAAGGGTTGTTGAGTCGGTACATAAAGTCTTCAACTGAGACCCCTCTAATTTTCTACTGATACTGACTCCAACCCCTTCAAAAATGGCTAATGTATAGTAATAAGAGGTTTACTGCAGTAAAATGCGCAAGTACAGATTACTTCATGGGAAGTTTAAATGGGATTGTGAATTTATAATTGAATAAATTTGTCAATCCAAATTAAAAATATTGGTCCTATTGGATTTGCACTTGGAAAAAGGTAAAGGTAAGGTGACTAGAAAACATGTAATACACAATAAGATTTTTTAAATGAAATTAAGAACATCGTTCACACTTTACATTGCTGTCATTGAACAAAGAGGAAATGTAATAGCTGCCTCTTGAAGAAAATCAACTGTTATTGTCTAACCCCCCCAGCATAGGTTTAGTTCTAACCAGTGGTGTAAGAGATTAAGTTTGTCTCCACCCTCCCCAAAATTTATTTTCAGGCCTCCTTTACCAAGTCATCTAACACCTTAATAAATGTTATAATAAATAATGAATAGTCCTAAATAATTACTAATTGTGTGTTGGGAACGTCATCAGTCAATCAGCTTGATTGCGTGAAGATAAAAAAAAACTCGGCACTACTTAAAATTGAATGAAATAATTCAAATAATGGTATAGTTTAGTTATAATCAACACTTTATGATAAACATATTCAACTATCTAACATGTCAATAATCAGGATCTAAGTTATTTGATCACAATTATTTTCACCAAATTTATAGTAATTTAAAGTTAACTATCGTGGGGCCCCTTATATCACTGGACCCCCTGTGAGCCTGGGTGTTATGCCAATGATTCTGCCAGAACTCACCAAGAGGGAGTGTAATACGCGCTAGCTAACTGAGTATGTCAGTATTTAATTTCTAATTAGTTAGAAATAGTGACCGGATGGTGATAGCGAAAGTGAGAAACTATTTACAGTTTACCTTCAATGTTAGTTTTTGTTCTATATACATTTTAGTTCATAAGCAAACAAATGTTCATTTTTAAGATAGGGCATAATGGGTATAGATTATTTCTGTACCAATCTCTTGCAATTTGCACTTCACTTAAATGCCGGCAAATTGTAAATATTCTTAACATTTTGAGGTGTTCTACGTAAAAAATATATTGTCTTGAACATAATACAACCTGACATTATGACAGTAACAAGAGGAAGAAACGTAACAACTTTGATACACTTTATTTTTTTAAATTAAGTTAGATTGGCAAAATACATGAATCGATTCTAAACAAGTGATATATCACAAAGTGTATATCAAAACATATGATATTCATATTGAATTAAGTTGGCCGCTCTCCTGTAATTACTGTATATTCTTGTTTATTTAGATCTTTGAATAAGACAAGTTTAATAAAAATAGAACAAAAATTGAAGTAGTTAATAAATACAGAACAAAAAAGTTATATTTAGTTTAATTCAATAGCTTTAGAACATAGTTCACTATATTAAATATATCGTTCCCAAAACTACTTCACTAATTTCTGGCTAGCTAACGTGTGTTGGATCAATTATGGTGGACGACTAATTTTTTGTAAATTGTAAAATGTTTTCTTTCCGTTATAAAATCCACAATTTGTTGTATCCATTTCAAGTTTGTTTGAATTTTTGGTTTTATTTTCAGTATTGAAGACTTTTAGTGGGTTTAGTAAATATTTATAAGATTGGGAAACTAAGGCTTCAAGTAAATATGTGTTGTAATGGTTGAGTCCAGGTTTTGCATTTGAGGGGGGAGTAGGGTTTCAGGGACGTTAAATTTTCTATTTAATGACAATTATTAGATATGTAATATAAAAAAGTTTTTGACTGCTTTTACCAAGGTAATCTCTTTTATTTGACAAATTTACAATATTATTTGCAACACCCCATGACTTCTTTGGTGTTGAGTGACAGCTCACGGCTTTGAAAAGCTACCAGACCAAATTATGTATCCTTACGCCAAACTGCATGATTGCAAAAAACATGTGTTTAGCAGCTGTCAGTCAGCACCAAAGAAGCCATGGGGCTACTGTACATATGTTATATGCCTAAGCAAATATATTTTTATTCTTTTATTAATTTTCTTACAATAATTAAAAGAAATTAAATGATGTCTACAATTATTATCTTGTTTGTTTACTTGCTACCAGTATGGTAGGATACTTAAGTTTTGTTTCCTATGTCATTAAATCAAAACAGTGCACTTTCATTTAATGGTCCTATTTGGTGAATTGAATAGCCGTTGTAACGACTTACATGAAATATCACTCACCAACTCGGACAGCCCACTCTCAGAAGGTCAAATCGCGGCACTAGCTCGACCACCGGCCTCCGCTCTCACAAGATACAACGAACTGACTAAACGCCGCGCCTAGTCTGTGTACTGCGAAGCTCAAACACGTGTCCGGCCAGCAAAGAAAATGGAAAGAAGAGTTCCACTTCCGGCTACGCGGAGCTTCGATGTCCGTCTCGAACTTCCCCTTCCCCCTAGTTTGTAATGTTCTTCAACCTTCCATTCCTTCGATCACCCCCCCTTTCTGAGAGTTATGACTTTGTATATATACTAGCCATACCGGGATCTCAGGTCACTTACTTACTACCCCACCGGCTTGAGGACAAGAGGTGAGGACGGCGACTTGGTCTCGGGGAATATTATCATTTTATCAAAATTACTATTTCGACGTCATGGGGGGGAACTCTTTCAAAAATACCATTTGGACTTTGTTACTAATTTATTATAAATTGAAGTTTTAAAATGCTACGCGCTTATCGCGGCAGGAATTTAGACCGTCGCTTTCGCCACCACTTATAATGGGGTCTGTACCCAATTTATCTTTAATTTATATTTTTGTCAATATTAGTTTTTAACCAGAGGTTGTCTGGTCCCGGGTTCAAAACCCAGTTTGTGTTCATTTCACGTATCGCGGTATTTGAACTCGACTTTGTTCGTCAAGTTAAATACAGAGAGTTAATATGTTACGTAGATTATTATTACATTGAGGCCCTGGGGCATTGCTATGACGTCACGTTTACTACGGGCGTCTGTAGGAAAATTAAATGTTTATACTAGGATGGGTAACTGTAACGCAAGAGTAACCAAATATTCCATTGCTCTTGGGGTAGGAACTATTCAAGTTAGTGAAGTAACCAGTCAACCAGAAACCAAGGACCATTACACTGAGATCACGGACCGTACCCTTTTGATAGGTTTGATGTAATATCATTTAGCAACCGTCTTGAGGAGGTTACGAGTTGTTTACCTTTTGATCTAGTTGACTCCGTTGTTGGACGGAGAAGTGCGCTTCACGCAGATTTGAATGTTTGTATCACTCTATTATTGTTTTTGATTCAATAAATTTATTATGTTCAACCAGGTAACTCTTTTACCTGATTTACTGCCTCTCTCACCTTATAGATATTAAGGGGGGGTGGGGGGTTGCAACGTGTTCTCAACAACTGTTTATTAGGCCTATACTTTTTTATTTAGAAATATTTGATTTAATGAGGCTTTATTTGTAGGTAATAACACATGTTTACTATAAAGTAATTCCTAATTATTTTGACTATATGATCTAATACTTAATAAAATAGATATTTTTCTCTGTTAAAATGAAAAAATAAAAATATATGACCACGAAAGCTTTTTAGTTTTTTGTTATGTTATCGGTTGAATACCTGCTTTTTTTTTATATGAGGTTGGATGCCTGGAAAAAAATGTTCAAGAATCGTAATTGATAATCGAAAAATTGAGCTTGAACTTAAAGATTGGAATTGAGAACAAGAAGTATTGGGACATCACTAATAATTTTATACTATACCTTTTTGGTAGAGATTTTTCAAGATTCTCAGAGGATTGAAAGAGAATCTTGTGTTTGGACAAATAACTCTGGTTCTAATGTTACTAACCCTTTTTTTTACACTCGTTAAAACCTAATGGCATAAACTACCTTTTTAATTGTATTTATAATATGTTTCATAGTCCTCTATAAACATCTGTATTTTGTGTCCTGGTAACCTAACTATTTTTATACATGTAATAACATGTTTTTATTTTTCTAAACACTTATTACAGCTAATATTAATTTATTTTTAGCACAGCGTCTTACTACCCGTTTGGGGGGTACCCTACACCATTCTTTTTGTTACCTTTATTTTCAAAGTTTCAATAAAACTATAGGCCTACTATTCATAATTTTTTTAAATTTATTTACCCACAATCGTTGATTTAATTAGTCCAAGTTTCTCTATGCCCCCCAACCCAAAATCCAAGAGTTTCACTGTAAGAAGTCTCAAAATAATTATATAGCTTAATCTTATCATAAAATTTAAGTAAAATCCATTAGTTAAGAGTGCAAACCTTTCTGGTGACATTTAAAAGACCAATTTTTGTTTGCAAAACATCTTATTACCCATGTGAGGTATCCAAATTGAACTACACAAATGGGGAAGGAGTTAGGTAGGCATAATTTAGAGGAAATGCACACATGTTTGTGTGTACTGGGGAATCATTTATACTAAAACGACCTCAGTACACATGGCCCTAATTAGAACTCAAGACTTCCTCGCCACTGGCAAACCAGACTAATGAGGTTGACCTTTAGGCTGCGTGCTCACCAATGCAAGTTGTAAAATAATAAAAACAAAAGTAATGAGCTGTTCAAAATTAACGAATTTCACCTTTGGCTAATCTCTCCTTCTCCTGTGCAAGTTTGACATCTCTTATCGCCTTCTGTTTGGCTTCTATTTCTCGATTGGCGTTTTCCTTTTTAGATAAAGAGCTGTACCGGATTGCGCCATAGCTCACACCCAGGAGAAGCAGCGACCACCTGGAGAACTGGAACACACAATAGTTAATCATCAGACACATCTGTTCAAGAACCAGTTGATAAATAATTAGTACTGATGTGATCCCAGTTTTGACAGTCCTATAAGATTCAGATGGAAACCTATTATATAAGAACAATAAAGCCGTTTACTCTATTGCTTAGAAAATATGCATAGTAACAACATGCGGTTTTTGTATTATATTAAACTTGTAAATTTAAAATGAATTATATTAATAAAAAAAAAAGTTACAAGTTAATATTTTACTTTTTTACAATAAGATGTAATTTCAATTAAATTAAAATTAAATAAAACATGAAATACAAGAATATAGTTTTGAAGTTATCATATTATTATAAAGACTAAGATAATGTTCTATCATATACGACAAATGTTTATAATACAATAATTTTAACAAAATTTGATATTTTCAAATTAAATCATGTCTAAACTGTTAAAAAGGTTCGGTAGCTTCCTGGTAGATTGCTCTGTCTTCAGAAGCACCAATCCCTCTCCACCCCAACATCTTTTTGGCATTCACTATCTATCCACCTTTTTTTTCTGTAAACCCCATTACTCCCCCTTCCTTCAACCCATTTATATCCTGTTCAGGTAAAAACCTTGACACTAATTGTCTGTCACCTCCAAACCTGAGATATTGAAAATGTTTTCTGTGATGTATTTGTATGATTTATGCTAAAAGTTTTTTATAGAATAAACTTGATTATGTTTACCTTATAAATAATTTGCATGAACAGTGTTTACTTGATTAGATAAAACTTATTTGTAAAACATTGGTTTTGTAAGAAGAGAGAAGTGAAAAAGATTTCTCTAAATAGTTTTATTCATGTTTTACAGAAGGACAAGACCTTTTCCCACTTATAGCAGAATTGATTTTAAAGGTATTAAGATTCAGTGGCGCATACAGGAGTTTACTTAGGGTAGGGTGGGCATGTGTGTCATACATGGTGTCTACTAAACTTGACCAATGAAATCCCCGACCATTTCCTAAAATTCCCGACTAAAAAAGTATGTCACTTCCTTCTTACTCACCCCCCCCCCTTCCTCTACCCTTGTTTTTCTATTAATCTTTTTTTTAATAATAATAATAATAATAATAATAAGTTTTAAAATTGTTTCTAGGAATTAAAAATATATTACACAGCTACAAACAAAAAAGTGACATTATAATTTACTAATTATTCTATTTCATATTTTGAGTAAAATATCATTTTCCCGGACTTTCATTGCGATTTACCAAATTCTCGACTTATTCCCGTTTTTTCCTGATCACTTCAAATTCCCGGCTAATTCCCGTTTTCCCTGATTTTCCCGGATGGTAGACACCCTGGTCATAGCTATTATTTCTATCCCCTGAAAATATTCATCAAATTATTTTAGTTTACGATATCTTTTATTTAGAGAAATCACACACACACATATATATATATATATACAGGTTGTTAAAAAAAGGGGTTTAGAAATTATGGATCTTGTACACATTAACATGAGTAGAATGATTTTAATGATGTTACATGACCTCTAGTTGTGTTGATATGCCAGTAAACTCTAATAATAATAATAATAATAATAATAATAATAAGAGTGTATTGTAAATTATAGGTCCACAAACCTACTCACATAGAGGTAAAGGCAATTTTGTATTTTAGTAATATAAAATAAATGTTACGGTGCCCCACACATACTTTCTCTCGCTTTTATCTTGAAATAGACATTTACTAAAAACTCGTTAGGATTTGTGAAATGAAATAATATTCACTGTACTCTAGGCAGGGGTGATTTAAAGGTCCATGTGAATTGGGCGGGATATGAAAATAATCCTCAAACCCAACAACTTCAAACCAAACATAACCTGGGCATGATATAAAAATAGTCTCCAAACCTAACAACTTCAAACCTAATGTAACCTGGGCATGAAACGAAAATAATCCCCAAACCTAACAACTTCAGACCTAACAGCCTGGGCGTGATATGAAAATAGTCTCCAAACCTAACATAGGCAGGGCGTGATAGTGGCGCTGCTAAGCTTAACAAACGTTCAATTTTTGATACTAACATGAAATTTTACACATTAGTATAATTTTGTGGTGAGTAAAATAGAGTCTAGTGCCATTCTTAAAAAGTTATTTTACATTTACCATCTTGAAACAAAGGCGCCAAGATTTATTTTGCATTTAACATAAGCCATTCATAATGTCAAAGTGTTTGTTAAACTTATAATAAAAAATAGAAAATGACATTGTCTACAAAACAGGTTCTTATATTATTATTATTAGCACTGCATCTTACTACCCGTTCGGGTTATACGCACTTACGCTAATGTGTAATGGTAGGGTGATTGTGAGATGAAATGGAGGACCTACAGTTTAACGTGGAATCCGAACCACGGTGGAGGCCTGGCATTCCCCACATTCACAAGATGTCTTGTCAGAGGTGAAGGAAGGGTTTGGTAATCAGATAAATCTGTTCCGGGACCGAGGATTGAACCCCGGCCGCCAGCACAGAAGTCTGACACCTTACCCCTAGACCGCCAGGTCACCCAGGTTCTTATAGTTTTATTTGTAATCCTAACAGTTTTTGTACAATCTCGAAGTGAAACGTTTAGTTTGTGTTTAACATTTGTAAGTTTACCCTTAAATTATTTTCCTATCACGCCCTGGCTACGTTAGGTTTGGGTATTATTTTCATATTTTCCTTCAAAGAGTACATTCACCATGAGAAATGTGATAGCTGGCAGCTAGCAGAAGATTTAAGAACTGCCAAAAGTGACAATAAATCAACATATTATGGTAATTGCAGGTAATATGGTTTGGCAAATGGATACATGAGATTTGATCTGCTAACTTTTGCTAGCTGTTAGTTACTTACACTCCTTTGGTGAATGGACTATATTATCCACCGGTTATGTAGAAAGGCGCCAAAAAGCAATACTGCCCGGGCACGAAATTTACCTCGAGCCGCTCCTGATTCTATGGCATCAGGAACTAGGAACACTGTTACAGAAAAAGTGAGAAAAGAGAAACATCTTTGTCAACCAAAGAGGATCAGAGTTAAATTCCTTTTCAAAAACCTGTATTAAAATCAGTGGTGTAGTCGTAAATTAAAAAGTTCCAGAACGCAAGTTTGTAGCAATCCCAAAGTTGAAGTGGGGTTTTGGGACCACCAACCACCGTAGGCGAAAAACTTGCACAAACACAAGTGCCTCTAGAAGCTATTTGGAGCATCTTTTAATGATTACTAAGGCAGAAACTTACTTAACGCACTTCCCCTAAAATTCTAGGAATTCGCACAGAGCACTGTAAATTTCATCAGAATTTATTGATTAATAGTATGAAAAAAGTTAATATAATATTGGTATAAAATCAATTAGTTAACTTGGAATTACAAAAAATAAAACATTACTAAAAAATTTTTTTGAATATTTTTCTACAAAAAGCAGTGCCAGAACGGCATTCCCCCGCATTCCTGCTCCACTACACCCCTGATTAAAAGTATATATATATATTTGTTTATAGCTCAAAACTTATTGGTTTTAAAATTATTTTTTTACATTCAATAGTACTACAGCTTTAAAATGATAAGTTATTACGAGTCTCTAATAGTTGCAGAGAAATGATGAAAATTTGATTATCTCCTCTATGTAAAGTACTCTCAAAGTTATGTTCATGTGAAAATGAAAATGTCTATCTTGTTTATAATGATAAACTGTGACTAGCCTTAAATTTAGGGTTAGATATCTAATTCAAAAAACTACTGTGGGGGGGGGGCTTATGTAAACCCCAGATACAAAGTTTTAGCCCAAACTAAGGTACAGTCAGACGGCAATGCGAAAACAACTTTTTTTTTTGTTTCAAGGGGCTATGAAATGTCGACATTTATCAAAATCTTGATTTCGAATTTTTGACGATCACAATATTTTCACTCCAAGGTGTCGAGACAAAGTAAATATTAGTTTACAAAGTTTAGTTACCCATAACCGTTGGTTTGATCACCATTAATGGGAAGGTCGAGGTTCGAATCTCATCTGCATGAACAGAATAGAACAGAATATGGTTTTCCCATTAAATGTATATATATATATACATATATATATATATACCTTTAACAGTTTTCCACAAGTGATTTATCAATCTGGTTTTCCCATCTTTACTCAATGCAAATGCGGGTTCACTTCCTCTTAGCTACCTTCCTTTACCCAATCAGATTAAGCCGTTATTAACCTGTGTTCTGATCATAGCAATAAAAAAGAAAAGACTTGCTTTTGGATGCGTTATAATCATATTATAATAATAAATTAATGATTTTAAATGGAAACATGATTTAGCGATCTTTATTTCATTCAAATTTTTTTAGATCATAAAATACAATATTTTTGTTAGTATGGTTTTCGAAAAAAGTTAACACTATGGCCTATTTGTAAAATGAAGTAGGTGTACAGTATGTAAATTATATTTAATTGAAATGAAATTTTAAAAAATTGCAATTTTTCACCAACTTTGGCCACTTTTTTCTAACTCACTAATTAAAAAAAACATTTTTTATCAGGCTATCACCTAGAACAAAATGTGGTTTTCACTTTGGTTTTTCAATCTTCTGTACAAACAAATTGTGGTGCACTTATTTTAATTCTAACTTCATTATACCATGTATTTAAATAATTAACCTAAGTAGTGACTGTAAAAACTATGTCAATGGATATTATTAAAAATATTTTTTTAAATATAGGGAAGATAATATATTTATATGTATTCCTACAGTAATAGATAAATTAAATAAAAACTTCACAATTTACTGTAAATAATGATTTTGTAAGGTAACTCAGAAAGGATAGGGAGGGGGGTGTCTGCCTGTGGAATGTAAGGACACTCTGAAAGGAGGGTAAAATAGAGGGTGAGAGTGGTCGGTATGGTGACTGCCATAACTACAGCAGTGCACCTCTGGTGAGGTGATAATGCATGGAACTACTTGAAAGAGATTTGAAAACCCTCGAGATGTCCATTCGAATCTTAAATGCCAACTCAATTCTAATTGTATTTTAATATTTCAAAGGTAAGACTAAAATTCTTACCAAAATATAATATTATAGATGCAATATTTAAAAACAAGTATTTTGACTGTCCAAACTATTAAATGTTGTACTGTGGTAGTTAAAGGTTTGATAAAACATTGCTTTAGCAGACATAGCCTCCATTCATTGAATTCCATCAAACTTTTACTCAATAGATAGTTGAAAATGCTAATATCAATGGAATCAGTTAATAATATGGTATATGTTCTAGTCCTAGAAATAACTAAAACTTTTTGTCAGTTGGAATTTAATTACTGTATCACAGTAGTTCCATGGTTTGTGTCTGGTAAAAAATTAACTTATTTTACTGTTTTGACTAACAATGACTGTGTGGTTAACTTTCATCTAAAGTACATTCATGAACTTACGTTTACTTGGATGACAGCTCAAAAAGTGACTAGAAATAGTCCTTAATATATCCCTACGCCAACAGCTGACATGTCACCTTGGATAAATGTAATGAAAACCTATGGTAATGTATGAATGTGATAGCTAACTAAAGTAATTTAGGCCAATATTATTTATATAATTTATTTGAGGTCAGACACAAAGCTTATTTATAGTTTTATTTCACTTAAAAAAGTTATTCACAGCACTTTCACGACAGATTTAACAAACATAGCCTCAAAATGGCGACTGGCGAATTTAAACCATGGGATTGAACATGACTGAAACAAGTTCTTTACAATGATGCACCCACACAGCGGATAAAAATATTTTATTTTGTTAAATATTCCAAATTACGATAAAATAATAAAAAAATTATTTATTATAAATAAAAAAATTACAAGTATTTTCTCTTTTCCAAGTAAAAACGATGCCTGTATTAAAAGGTATTAATTAATGTATGCACTATATTACACATTATAGATAACATTCTAAAACAAAGAATAAGTACTTGTAATTATGTTTAAAATATTGTTTCAGAATGGGTAAAAAGAAATGGTTAAAAGAAATGAAATATTATGAGAAAACTTACATATTTATGTTAAATAAAACTTTGCATTTATATCAAAACAATTATCTTTTACAAGTGTTGGTAATCCAAAACCTAAACATATGATTTTTTAACCGACATCCAGGTAAAATCCTATCATGAACAGACTCTACATTATGCCCACTAGTGCCTGTATTAGCCAATTATTGAAACTAAATTATAAGAATTTTGATCTGGATTGGCATTGGAAAGAGCTAAATGCAAAAACTTAAATGCCAATTTTAGATTGTTATGGAATGGATTAATGTGTTCAACAAGTAAATCCTGTTTAAAAGTTTATTTTTCTATATCAGGGGTTGGCAATCTTTTAAGCATGAAGAGCTATTTTCCAAAATATGTTTTACTCTAGAAGTGCCAAAAAATTGTCGATTTTTGTATTTGAATTTTCACCTTTTATTTGTGTATTTATTAGTGACAATCTGAGAATATACATATTTTAAATGTAACAAACAAAACAAACAATAATTTTATCACTCTTCAGATTTAAATTTTGAGGTATATTTCAGAGTGGGCTTATTGCTAAAAATGTATTTATGAGGCTCTTAATGGAATAATAAATTGAGGACTATTGATGAATATATAACAAAGAAGTTTAATTTCAAATAATACTCGACAACCATCCTGTTATTTATCAAACAAAACTATTTAACAAAATATTTACTAAACATAAGGGAGGCACCTAAAACCTGTTAAAAGTGCACCGTGGAACCTACGGGAACTGCCTTGCCAACCCCTGTTCTATATCCCATCTACGGTAGGAGAGGTGGTAAAGGACAGCAAGCAGAAGGTTCTTTATTACAAACATTGGATGAAAATGACTATTGTCAACCAATTTGAAAAATATTATTATTTCCTTAGTAGGCCTAATACTTTACTATCAATAAAAAGTGCTATCAAATAATTCAAATAATACTTCCCGTATTAGTGTATAATTAGTGTTTTCATAAATCAATGAAAGAACAAAATATATTAATAAAACTTTGTTTTTTGTACAGTAGTTATGACAGTAAGATATATCTAGTACAAGAAATAATGAATTAAAAAGTGTTGTAAGAGAAATAAAAAAAATATGTCTCACGTTGATCGGATCCAAATAGAGAATGACCGAGGGAAAGCCGTTATTTCCCTGAACAGGAAATTGTGATTAACGAATAGGCCAATCAGAGACTTTCAAGATAAAAAAGGACCAATAATTTATAATATAATACTTGAAGACGAAATTTTTAAAATAAAAGATATAAAAAAACATTAAGGTAAAATTACATATATAAAAAAGGTACAAAGAGATTTAATTATCTAACACATATTGAATTAATTGTTTATAAAAGATTATTGAAAACTTTAGTTCCATACATCCCCATCAGATTGCCACCCGGAACTACTCCTAATTTAAAATTTGTCCGCTAGGCTTCGCCACTCACCACTATCAGGAACTTCAAGGTCGATAGAACTTAGGTCTGTTCATAATTAACAGTACAATAACTGGCCACCAAAATAAATAAGTGTTTTTATTTGGTAAACAGCACATGAATTCCACCAAAGACGGTTTATATGATGTGATCAACTACAATTATTACAACAGGTTTGTCAATTTATGAAGAGAAGGCACCATTTTATAAGTTTTCATTTGAAAAACATTTTAAAGCAAACCGATGGTACAAAAAAAAATAATTCAAACCTGGGTGTTGAACTGAAATAATTATCTGGTTTTGTTCTTCTAGCAAACATTTTAAGATAGGCCTACTCGTTTGAGAAAAATGGAAGATGGAACTTTTGTACCAAAAGTGTGTTTGTCAAAGCATTATGTTAAATAGATATATCTCAGGATCTCGAAAATCGAGGAAAAAGACTGGTTAGTGTGTGATCCGAGGAAGGGATTCTTTAAATTTTTTTCGCTGTCAAATTATGAGAAATTTAATGTTTTCTAGCACCCATAAAAACAAGATTCTGAAGTTTCTGATTAGAACAAAACAAAGATGACGAAAAAATTATAAATAGTTAAAATTATCACCTAATCAGTATTTTTAAGCATGGGCCCTATGGATGGTTGATTTTTTTTTATTTATTCACACACAATAGGTTAGGGAAAGCTGATTGATTTTATTTATTCAAACATGAAAGGTTATATTAGCAAGTTTTTTTAGGGAAAACATTTTAAAATTTTGCATCAAAAAATATTATTCTGAGCCAAAAGATTTTCTACACAGTTGAGATCTTTGGCGATCTACTTATGCGCAGCACATTAGAGATGTGTGATGATCTGCTTCTGCCGGGATCGCGATCAACTTAACGTTAACTTAACCTAACATTCACTTAAACTTAACTCAACTTATGTGTGATCACGATTCACATAACTTAACGTAAAGCTCAAAACTAAACATCTACATTATAGAGTATGTGTTTTGATCTGTGATTATACTAATTGTATTAGTGTATATGATCTGCAAATGTTACAGTTTTCAACTGATATTATAGATATATATCATTAAACTTTTTGGATAAATTTAGCTTTTCTATACAATATAACTTACAATACTGGTAAACAGAAAGAAAAAATTGATCTAAAACTGATTAGCCTTGAAGTAGGTAATATATAAGGCATTCACGAGATAAGTTTACCTGAATGACAGCTTGAAATGTTACTAGAAGTAATCCCTAATATATCACTATGCCAACAGCTGACATCTATCACTTTGGATGACTGTAATGAAAACAGATGGTAATATATTTATTTGATGTCGGACACAAAGTTTATCTATAGTTTTATTCACCTTAAAAATATTAGCATCACTTTCACAAAAACCTCTAACGAACATAGCCTCAAAATGGCGACTGACGAATTTTAAACCATATGATTGAACATAACGGTAAACAAGTTTTTTTACAATGATGCGGACACGCAGTTGATGAAAATACTTTATTCAGTTAAATATTTCAAAATACGATAAAAGAATCATAAAATCATGTATTGTATGTAAAAAAATGACAACAATTTTATCTTTTCCAAGTAAATACGATGACTGTATTAAACGGTATTGATGTATGCACTATAATACACAAAACCAGTAACGTTCCAAAATGAAAAATAAGTACTTTTAATTAAGTTTAAAATATTGTTTCAAGTTGGACAAAAAGAAATTATTTAAGAAAATGAAATAGGATGAGAAAACTTAAGTTTACATTATTTTAAATGCAATATATAACAGGTAATTAAAGATTTGAATCCTCCTATGGATGTGTCTGATCCTGTTTGCTTTGTAACGAAGAACCAATCAATCTTTATATTTATAACAAAACTGTGATCTTTTACAAGTGTTGGCAGCCCAAAACCTAAACATATGATTTTCTGTCATCCAGGTAAAAACCTACCGTGAATGAAATATAAAAGATTTAAGTCTTTCTTTAGATACTAGGCCTACATATTTATTTTCCTTTCTTGGGGTTTATGCCGAATAGATTTATATAGTTTAATCAATCATTTTGACTTTTCTCAATGGATTTTATCAACCAAATACATTTCATGTGTAATAAAAGTTTTTCTATTAATACATGGATAAATATTAACAACATTAACAAGCAGATTTTAATGCTTTTAAAATCATGATTATGTTAGTTGATTTATATTTTAATAACAAGGATCTTTTTTGAAAGCAATACATAGTAACAGTTTAAATTATAAAAGCTTTGTGGTTTTAACTTCTTTACGATATTTGAATCAAGTCTGTTCTATCACGTTTTATAGTGATACAATACTAGCGCTTATTTTAATTAAATGTCCCATCACTAGAACTAAAGCTAAAAAGTAGACCTTGTTTTTAAAACCAACAAATGAATTACTAAATAGCCCTATTGACACGACTCTCATAATTAATGGCTGGCTATATTACTAGACACCCTTCAAGTAACGTTCACTTTTTATAGTAAAAGACCTCCCAGGACATCTCTTAGGATAAGTTAACTGCATTGTGCAGGACATCTCTTAGGTTAAGTTAACTGCATTGTGATCGCTTCCATTTAAACACATGATATCCTTTACGTTAAGTTCTATTATTTGACAAAGGAAAACTGTATCTGCCTGTTTAGCAAACTATTCCAGAATCTGCAATAAATGCACAAATATTAGATTCCATCCACAAAGGTGAGTGTTAATTGATAGCTTGTATGCTCAAGGTTATAGCGGGTCCAGGGTTTATTATCGCTGTGGCCAAAGGAGGTTACGGCTAAAGTGATGAATTGACGGGAGGTATCCAGGGTAATGTGTCTGTTCTAAAGATAAATTAATTTGCAAGTGTGTGAGGATATAATTGGATGATTCAGGAATAGTTTTAATAATATGAAAATATCAGCATTATTTGTTTGAAAATAAATATCTTAATATTTATATATTGCTATGGTTGACTCCATGATATACTTTTAATAATTAAAATGAATTGCTTACCTTGATTAAAGGTGAAACGCGAACAGGGGCTATGAGATCCGCCATTGATAGAAATTTGGTTTAGAACGAACGGAAACGGAAATAACAGAAACACATTTATTTCTATAAAATATCTGGATGTGAATCTGTGGCTGAAATTTTCGGCTGTCATCTGCATACCATTGTGTAAGAGAAATAAATTTTCTGGTATATCTCTCTCTCTCACACACATGCAAGGAAATGGGGCATTTTAACATAATTAATTAATTTGATTGAATATATGATATACAGCAAAGTGTGATTAGTTAAATGAAATAAATGTGTTAACAAAAGGTGTGAAGACCACTACTAAGTTTGAAACTTCTGAGATGTGTCTTTAAATAAGTTGATGTAGGCTAATACATACAATGATTTTTTTTAAGGAAGCTTGTTTGTAATGCCTTAGCTCGTAACAGATTTCAACCCTATACTAGTATTTATGTAGAATAAAAGACCATCCAGAAGAGAAATTCTAATTCTGTTCTAAATGGCCATTTATACTACAAAAATACTACTATATAATAGGATTCTGGTATCAAATAAAGGCTTTCAGATCGGGATTATTATCAAAATCATAATATATAGGTACCGTACTTTCTACAAGCCTATAACCTAAATTATCGTTTGAACGTAAGACTACTTCACAAAGTGTGTTATTAAACACATTAAACATAAAGTTATAGCCAACATATTTCATTATATTTATAGAACTTTCAACACAATATGGTTTCTGAAAGCAATATACAAGATGTAACCCCCCCTCTTCCAACAAAAGGTAACATAATATGACTTTCTAAAAAACCTATAACCTAAAGGATCATTTGAACATAAGACAACTACATAAAGTTTGTTATTTAACAAAATGTAATAAAGTTTTAAGCTACCGTATTTCATAATGTTTATCCAACTTTCAATATAATACTGTTTTTGGAACCAATATTCAAGCTAATAGTTGACTTTAAGTATATTATAGTCCTGGAATAATGTAAACGACATTAATTATAGCTGCATATTTAAATATAGTAATGATTTTAATCATTTTTGTACAGTATTACCTGTAAAACTGAATTGGATATTCTTTAACGTAAATGTTTATTCAGCTAAGTGTGGTACAATATTCACCATTCTCAACAGGGGCGTCGCGCCGGGGTCTAGGAGTGTACGAGAGGGTGTAACCTCCCCAATGTTGGTTAAAAGCTTGAAAGTTGGAAATTTTTGTGAGATTTGAGATCTGGAGTTACGAAATTCTAGGCTTATTTTGTACCCCATTACTGGAGTTGGGAAATTCTGGGATTATTCTTTACCCCATTACTTTCTATTATTAAAGTATTAACCTCGGACTTGTACAGACAAATTTAAAATTTCTCACCTTCCTACTTTGCCAAAATTTCCAACTTCAAAAATTATTAAACATTGGAAGAAGATTCCATGTGTAGTAGATTGTAGCAAGCTTAGTTAATCAAGTAGTCCAGTAGCGCCGTTGTCAGTAGGCAGAGACAATGGCCAGTGTGTGTATGCCGAATGTGGTATGGACACGAATATTAAAGGAATGTGAGCTTCCTAGTAGAAAAATTCACTCAGCCAGCAATGCTTGAAGTGGCAGCATTGTTAGCCAATGTTTTGTTTATTGATTTTAGTTGTGATTTTTGTGGCTGCTAAGCTGTCGCAGTTTTATGATTAAAATTATCATATGTTGTACAACCAATGACATAATTAGGGCTTTATTAAATTTTGAATGCATAAATGCAGTGAATGTTACGCAACATTTTATTGTTTTCTTATTGAAGGCTCTGACTGATGAAAAGAAGACATTGAGGTTAGTGTTAGTGTTTGACTTCTTAAATACACACTAATTTTTTCTAACAAGCATTTAAACAAGTTTGAATTGAACTGAAGTATCTTAATTCGTCGTTTATTAAAATAGGCTTTCATGAAAGCAATTTTGGCCCAAAGCAACAATGAAGGAAAAGTGATAATAAGGCTGTGTTACATTGTTACAACTCTTATATGATTTTTCATTTGACTAAGTAAACTAGATTAAACAAAAAAGGTGTTTTTTCCACCTTTTAACATTTTTAAACTTGGGATACTTTTTTAAACTCGTTATTTAATGTTCGATTTGCATGAAATTTCGTATAACCATGTTGTTTAGAGAGCTAATTTCAAATTTGCCATACGTTATTTAGTAAAATATCAGGGTAAGCCTCCTTCACCTCCACGCGGTAAATTACGATATGTTTTGAATAGTTTATTCACGTACCAGTATTAACATTTTAGGGCAACTTCCATGAGGTTATGAAGCAGGACATTGGTAGACAGGTATTAACATACTGTAGAAATATTAATAAATTCCATTTTTTATTTCTTTATTTTATAGTTGAAAAGGTTTTTAAATAAACATGGCCAAATTGCTAATTTTTTGATAAAGTGAATAGCGAATTCTACAGCTCAGGGAACTTACTAGTTAAATATTGCTTCCAAGTATGTAATAATAAAGCAGCGGTTTCCAACCTCTGGGGTCATATCGTGTTTTGGGTAGGGTCACAATATATAAGTTTTAGCTTTATTTTTACTTTTTCAAGGATTTTAATGATTTTAGGAAGATGTGAAAGTCTAATAGAAATGTAAGTTGTTAAATTGCTAAAAACGACCTAGTTACTGCTTAGGTTCCTTTAGGCTATTCCATTCTCTGAAAGTTTTTTGCTAACTTGATTTACTGTGGCAGTCTTTTAATGCTGCTAGCATAATTTAAATCATCTTCCAAGCCCGGGTTTGTTGGTTCTCTTTTACTAACTATTAGTCCCATATTATAATCGTTGTATAAGCTATTTATAATAATTAAAACAATCTTTAGGTGACATGTGAGCCACACTATTTTCGTTTGGTTTGTTGGTGAAGGGCAAGTAAGAATATTAATTTTGTCCAGGGGTAGTTTTTCCTAATATCCCTCCAAGCAAATAAGGGTTCATTTCCTCTAAATTTTACCTATCCAACTGGTGTAGTGAACTGTAGATAGTCCGGGCTGGTAATAATACAGTGAAAAGACTTAAAAACTAGGATTTTAACCCTTTTAAGTTATCAAAGGGTCGCGATGGCTGCAGAGAGAAAGGTTATTCTCAGAAACTACAAAATGTTGGAAACCACTGTAGTAAAATCAGCTAAATTTTCTAATCCAAAATACACGATTTGAACTATATCTGCAAATCTAAATAAATATATTTAAGCTCAATTGGATATTTATCTCAGATGCAGGTAAACTGAAATAAAATATAATTAAAGTTATTTCCTTATGCAATGAAAAATCCTTGTAGCGTTAAAAATCCAATATGAACAAAATAAAATTAAAATTAAAAATAAAGTTGCCTAAAAGCTCGGTTAAAAGTTTGAGTATCCCCACAAATTTAAAAGAAATTCCAGGAGCCTCCTGCCCCCTTACCCTCTTTCTCAAAATTGCCCTTGTACTATCCTTTTCCACTTGGGAATTTTTCTAATTTCGAACTGCTTAGCGTTGGGTAAAACACTAGTTCATTCCTTCTCCCCAAATAGATTTCATGCAACGCCCCTGACTCTCAAACCCTCACAATCAAGCAGACAACAAACTTGAGCGTGACGCTTTGATTCTTTGCAAAGGGTATGCTTATGTCCATTTAGTATAATATAGGAATTACTGATTACAACATAGAGCTAGTTTTGAAATGTTTCCTTCATATTGCAAGCTTATATATTACTGAACGCAGGTTACTCGCTAGCGACTAGGTTTTTAAACTCTAAAGTGGCAAAACTGGAAAACCAATGACGTTCAAAGATCTGAAATAATGAGATTGAAACAAGCCTTTGTACAAAATATGCAAACAAAAGAAAACGTATTTTTTAAATATTGAGTTCACAGAGAAAAACGATTTGATTGTTTTGAATCTGTCGTCCGTTTGCGACCAATGTGGATAGTATCGACGGTTGTGGAAATTATTGTTAGGTGATAGCATGTTTTATTCAAAGTCAGATATTCTAAAATAAATCCTTGGATACTTAATTTTTACCTTAATAAAAGTACTTGCTAATCCAGTTTCACACGAGAGTAGTGAGTTAAACCACGACAGATCTTATTTTTAGAAATTGAACTCATATCCACAATTTGTGCTAGTTTCCATAAACTTTCAAGACACACATTTTTGCGATCATAAATATACTTTCTGCTAAAAAAAAGTTGTTTTAAACGTAGATGTTAAAATATTTGGGAAAAAGTTTTACTACAAAGTAGCTCTTAAACTTAAAAATATGTTTATTTTCTTGCATTTTATAGTTTAAGACTTTTTAAGGAAGAGCAATTTCTTGTAGTAAATCAAAATTAGTCAATTTTGTTAAATTATTTTAAGGTTTTAGGGTAAGTCTAATTAAAAAATGGCACTCGTTATTTTTCTTCAGTTCCAAGACTGCTACACTCCCATTCAATAGATGGTGCAGCGAAGGTAGTTATTTTCTGCCATGGTTACAGCTGTGATAATGAAGCGTACAGCTAGGGAGTGAGCCTGCTCTCACGACGCGAATGTGAAATAGCAGGATAGTACGGATATAGCTGTTTATAGCTGGTGTTTTTAGTTTTTGTTGCTCAACATTTAAAAAAAATGTAAATATGATAGGTTTTAACGTGTTCAATATATTGAGCTTGTTTTGTTTTTAAAATGAATTAGTATTTTATGTCCTAGAGAGCTATGGTGGCTCTATTACAGAACGATATACATTGTATTTGGTTAGGCACATTAATTATGAATACACACAAATGGTACTTGAATTTCTAAAAAAAAAAAGGATTAATCATAACTAGGCTCTTTAAGTTAAAAAAACGAGCAAGTGATCAATAATTTCAATAAAACATAACAAATACAAAACGAATGACAAGAATGTATAGTTACAAAATATTGAGAATAATAGCCTATTTAACATTAACTAATCAATTAAATTAGTTCTGTGTAAATAAAGCATACCGGTGTTTTTATTTTCTAAAAATCTTTAATATTTTGTTTAAATAATCACAACCATACATAATATTTATGTTAATGTATATAGTTTAATTTGCTTGTTAGTTATTTAAAATAAAGCTTTTCTAGTTGATAAAGTGATATTGTTTGAGAAGTTTTAAAATCATGCTCACAGATCACATTAGATCATACTAAACTTGATCCAAGCTGTGCATGTACATACACTAGTAAATTTTATTCGATCTATAGGTATGTGCTGCGATCTGTAGCTTCAGATTCAAGTCAATTAATAATGGTCTGATAGTAGTATTTGAATATGGTGGCATATCGTAACCAGTCAGTCGCGTAGTCTCGTTTTCGCCAGCGGGAGGTGAATTTGAGAGAACAACAGCGGCTTCAGCCAATATGGCGTTATTATGGAAAGTTATAACAGTGTCGTTTTCATTATTTCTCACGCCGTTTCTAATGTTTGTTTTTGCGATAGTATTTCTTGCTTCAATGGGAAAATCGCTAGGAGTGCGCCGTTTGTATGTGAACATTTTACTGAAGATATTCGAGGTGAGTTTTTAAATTGAATTTGGCCGGAACTTACACCTTTTTATTTACATTTTGAATGTGTTTAATAGGCCTCATAATGTACAAATCTCTATTATTGTAAGTTTATACTTTCTCTCAAACCTTGAATTTTAGATGCCATGCGATTATTTTGGTCAAATAAATTATATTGACCCATGGAGATTTGTTAATGGCAAGGCAAGTCGAACATTTAAAAGATTTCACATTAAGAACAAAAGTTACATTATTCCCAAATCTAAGATTAAGTCCACACTAGCCTACTTGATGTAATCAAGCGTTAAACATAGTTGTGTTCAGGCTATGCTGAAGGATAATATTACAATTCTGGTCTTATTTTAAATTAAACTTCAAATATCATTCTTACCCCCACCTGATTTCACCCCACTTAGGGAAAAATTATTTTTAGTACTAGAGGTGGCACTGGCTTTCGGAGAAGTCACCCAACAACGCTTTTTTTTTTAAACTGGTGTGCAAACAATTTATTTTCCAAAAAAATATTTTCACTTAAAATAACACAACTCTATAAATTACATTTGACACTCAAGTTTAAAGGGAAAGATGAAAAAAAAATGTGATTAGACTATAACTTTATTAATTTACGAGCCCACTAAAATATCTTTGCCGTTTTCACGCCATGGTGGTTGCCCCTTCTCTCCACAATGTACATTGTGATAACTTAGCAAACACATAACTAGACTAAATAAATGTATGGTATATAATATGTATAATAATCAACTCAAAGGTTGATTGGATCCTCAACAGTTCCACTGTCAGGTGTAAAGCCTAGGCATCACTGAAGTGGTGTACTAGGGAAATGAGGATTTAGGTAGTTTCCCCATGCTTTCTTAATTGAGTTTGAAGGTAGTATTGCTCATTACTCTGCCAAGTCCACCAAAATACATACACCAAACAACCCTAGGTTGGGTTGTTTGTACAGTAATGCATAACATATAAATTATTATTTTAAATAAATTAAATAGGCCTACATGTTTAAATTTACTAAATAATCTTTTATATATAATTAATTAAAAACTAACCCTATCGAAACTTCCCTTCCAGGTGCTGAGAAAATTAAATGTTAAACACATTGTTTTTGTAATATACCCCATTATATTCACCTTAAACCGTTTTAAACGCTTCCCTTCCTACCTCAGTATGGCCCTTGTTAAAGCCTAGAGCCTATGAGACTTTGCCCCAACTTATATTTGATTTTATAAAGTTACCAGACACATTTGGATAAGGCATTAAGACATAAAATCTTAACATTCTTGCCTAAAAGAGCTTAATATTTATCGTGATTTACTGTGTTTCCTGTATTACCTATAAATTACAAACTGTTAAATTGTTTGAATTCTTTTTGGGGCCCAGGCAATTTGCGAACCACTCTAACTCAAAAATAATCTAATTTTTTTTTAATAATTATTAATTTATTGATCACCTACATTCTTGAGGTATACTCTGTTTATCCTGAAAGGTATCAGTCATTCCTTGATGGATTACGCTATAGCCTACCTTTCAGGATAAATGGAATGTTCAATCAAGATTTCAGGTAGGTAATTGGTGTAAGAACATTTCATGAGATAGGCTATATTTCTTAGTCTTAACTACTATAAGTATGTACCTCAAACACCTTAAATATTTTTTTGGGTAGAGTCTATGGCCTACTGTAAAAGTATAGGCTCTAGTATGCCGGGGCGTCACACAAAATATATTTTTGAGGGGTGAGACAGTGAATTTCCCAACGCTAGGTGTTCTGAAATTATAAAAATTCCCAGGTGACAAGGAAAACTTTGAGAACAGCGGGGGGTAGGGGGTGTATATAGGGGTATGGAATAACACCTCCCCTCCCCCAATTCATAGGGGGGCCAGGGAGTTCTCCTCAGAGGAAATTGGAAAATTTGAGGGGATAATTTGGCCTTAAATCAAGGATTTAGGCAACTGTATTTTTTTTTTTTTTAAAGTTATAATGGCTTTTTCAAGCTACAAGTTATTTGTTTTGACAGTCACTGTCATTGCATAGGAAAACTAAAAAGTTTTTACTCGTAAAAACGCCGGTCTTTATCAAGTGAAAAATCAAAACATTACCTACTGTAATTTTCTTAAGGCTACTGGTTTCTAGTAGGCTAATTAGTTAAAGCCTTAAAATTAGTTGGCAGTGACAACACTTCTACTATGCAACTTTATTAACTATGCATTACATAAAATTTACTACTGAAGTTATCTCCTTTCACTATTTGATGAGTTGTGAATTTGGGAACTTTTGAAGAGTAGGGATCAACAGTTGGGAAATTAAAAAAAAAATCTGTAAATAATTTCAAAATAGAAAGCATTTTGGTACACATTAATTTTAGATTTTACAAACCAAGATCTAATAGGCATTATGTCTCATTACTCTCTTTGGTGATGAATGAAGTAGGTTTTTTTTACAAAGAGAGAAAATACACTCATTAGACCCTACCACTCATGAATCTGCATTCTCACATGCAAGCTAGATAAGTGTAGTCATGACATTGATAGTTTTCTTTTTGCTGTGCTATTCACTTGAAAATGTCCTTGAAACACGTGCTTTTATAATAATATCTAAATGCTATGACCTATAACTTCTAACTTTTATTAATTTATCTTTAGCATTTGACTTAGTAGTTGGGAAAGGCAACAGATTAATAATATAATTTGCATGTGTAAGTATATTTCGTTTATATGTATATAGACTAATGTGGAATGGCAGGATTTATTCGACTTACCCAGGACTCAACCCTGGAAGATTTCAAAATAGTGTTGTTTTTCTGTTTATTGTGGTGTAGTTTATTTAGTCATACTTTGAATGATTTTGAATTAAGTTTTTATAGTTCAATAGTTAGCCTACTTGCTCTATCAGTAAATAAATAGGTTACATAGGGAGTGTTTATTATGAAACATCTACTATTTACTTCAACATTATAAATTCTATTCCTAAACATTAATTTCTATCATATTAATATTCATTTACTGGTAAATATGTTATATTGAATTATTTTGGTCTATTGGGTTGGGTGCATTGCATCTCAAAACCTTGAATATTATTCTTTAAATTATGATGTACCTACCAGAGATCTTTCTCCTCTCATTAACCACACAACAATAAATAACTTGTCACCTAAAATATAAAATTGCCTTCAAGCGTGTGGCTAAGCAATTTATCTTGTCTAACAAGCTAAACTGAGTTCTTAAAACTACTTGAGCCTTAAATGAGTATCTGAATGAGCATGCAAATATTTTTCTATATATTTGAATATTCCTTTATTAAAATTAGTTAGTTTTTCAATAAATGTAATAATGTATGTTGTATTCAACACTGGTTAAGTGGAAGAGAAGGCTAACACCTTAACTTTGCCAGTTAAATAAAGGCCATTATTATTATTCTTTTTATTAAATAGCCTAGTTAACCCTACTAGTTATTTTATCTTTACCTTTGGGTACTTCTTCTTATACTCTTCTACATTCACACAATTCTTTCAGCACATTGTTTGGCCCTGCACATCATTGAAACAACTATTATTAATTTAGATTGAAATTTGGCTACAAGAATGATTTTGTATCCACATGCTTCCATGGATATTAACTAACACCGGATTTTTTTATAGGGCCTAAATGAATAACTCAAATAGCCTAAGTTATATAAACATCAAAACAAACAAAGGTTTTATAAGCAAAAAACTATGGTACTTCAACAAATTAATATTTTTGACATGATAGTTTTCAATTATATAATAATTCTGCTTTAAAAAAATACTTTTTTTGGGAGGAGAGAGGTGGGCTTATATGCTAATGTCTTGTTTTACTGATATAGACAGGGCCTCTCAGAAGAGGTGAAGGAGGGGGCAGAGGGGAATAGTGGAAATAAACTTTTTTTATGATCACAGTTTAAATATAACGTTTTAAAAAATAAATAAATACAGTTTTTTTTAAATTATTTTGTGTGAAAGAGATGCCCAAAATATCACTGCCTCAAGCCCCCTAAATCCTGACTGACTTTTATTATAAATATAAAAATCTAATACATTTTAAGCCAGATAAACTTTTTTTTTTAACACTTTGCATTCACCCTTGATTTAGAATTTTAAATCATGGATTGAAGTATTTTAATCTGGGTTAAAAGTTAAACCATTTCAATTTGTAACATTAAAAACGAAGGTAAAGTGTAACCCAATTTTCTCTCAAAAGGATATCTGACAGGAAAAGTTACTAAACCTTCTTTCACATAATGTGTCAAATCATTTGATCTTTAGTTGTCGCTTTTGATGGAAATTATTAATACCTATAAAATAAAACTAATAATATACTAATATCTAGTTGAAATGTTATTGATGTTGACCTAAATTAATAAGTTGTATCTAAAAGTTGTTCCAAATATCCATTCATAAGAATTACATTTATGAACTGATGAGAATTGTATTTAATTTAAAAATATTTATCGGTTCAAATTCTTGTTCTGATTCAATTTTAAGAGTTACTGTATTGTTTTGGTTCCTTAAAAATAACTTAAAATCCAATGATTAGTTTTGGGTCGACTGGACCCTGGGCGTGAGGCAGCTTTCGGTTATGCACATTTGAGTGAAAATATAATAAAATTATCTCTTTGTTACACTTTTGAACTATTTTTTTGAAAAACTAATTTCTAACCTTTTATATGGAATTATTGTAATCAAAAAATGTGTGTTAATTTTTAGGGGCCCATTTAAGAACAGGGCCTGAGACCTTAGCCCTTATGCTGTCCCCCTTCTAATTAATCCAGCCCTGAATATACTACTTTGCTATTTAGTCTAAATTATGTCACTAAATGTTGCTTTTATTTTTTTTAAACTCTCTTTTTAGATTATTAAACATTACATTGACTTTTTTAAAGTACATCAAATATGTTTCTAGGTTATCTGCATACTAACATTTATGGAATAGGGATGAGGAAGGTAGGAGGATTAAAAGGAAATGGATCTGCATTTGCATGGAGGGGAAGTGGGGAGCCATGTAGGAAAATATACCATACCACCCTGACCAACATTGTCACTTGCAAATCAGACTAGACTAGTCTATAATGATACAGTCTGCTGATGATGGTGAGATCAGGGTTCGAATCTCGACTGGGTCTACTGAGGGTGGTTTTCCTTAAATGGTTTCTTACTTTCCTTTTACACAAATGCGGGTAGATTACCTCTAAAATGCTTCCTTCCTCAATAGAGTAGTCACATATGTGTATAACTTGAACAGGTAATTAGACGCAGCGCTAAAAAAAATTATGCCTTGGTCCGCAAGCCCACTGGAAATTACATGTTAAGTAGCTCCCCTTGGTTAGATAGTTCTAGAATGTACACCTGTGTCTTATCTAAATAAATATACTTTCACAAACTAAAAGATTACAGTCCATTGATTTTTTTTATTTATCTGATAGTGATCAATAGTTATGTTTTAAGTAGTTTAGGTTAGATAACCATGAAAATGGGAGTTTATTGTGAAAGAGTTGTGACACAGGTACAGGCTTACCTTGACTGATTACACTTAAGTGGAGCTTGGAAGATAGTTAGTCTATTTTTCATAGGAAGGGCCTTTTAGAACATACAAACACAGTTTGACGCCCAAAATTGATAACCTATTTAAAAAGGTTTTTATAGGTATTGATATTTTCTATTAAAAATTGACAGTTCAGCTTACAGGATTTGGCGTATGAATATTTTGTAGCTGTCAGATAAGTTCTATTCTATGAAAATTGGAGTGTATTAGTGTAACCAGTCCAAATTAGACTGAAATACCTCGTACATACGAGTGATGTTTTCACACTTAATTTTAGTAGATAAACTTACATATTCAAATAATGTAGACTACTATTCAGAAATAACGAGTAAAGTAGTTACTATTAAATATACAAAGTGTATTTATATGGCCATTGTTTTCATCTATGTTTGGTGGATGGTTAATCCAACCAATAAAAATATAATAAATCTAAGTTTTTTTCAGAAATAGTTTGTGTAGCCTATGTGAACAATGTATGAAAAGTTTAATGTAAATTTTGAAATAAACTGGTATATTTTAAAAATATCAGTGTGCATGTAAAATACATATCATTAAAAACAGTTCTATCAAACTAATTTTCTGAACAAAGATGCGCGTGCGTCTGTACAACTTTGCTACTACCAAACTACGCACAAGTTTCCGTGGGCACTCAAAGGTGTTAATTAGTCCTTATTAACTTTTCCTGGTGTGGGATGGTTGGGACTCGAAACCAGGTCAGGTGTACTTAGGGTGATATCCCCTCAATTAGTTATCTAGTTTTTATCTTATACCGACCGATCTAAAAGTTCTGGGATCGATTCACGATGGGTCCAAACAAATTATTGTATTTTTCATCAAACTAATTTAAAAAAAAGTCGTTAATGGCCAGCACATTGTCACTAAATAACACAACACACAAACAGCCGGTGTATAGCTGTTTTGACTGACCAAGATTAATTTCAAGGATACCTATTTTTGTATCTGATCCCTATGGCTGATTAATCACCACGTCTAAGACGTTGGGCTCGTTTTGCAGTATCGGGGAGGTTATCCCAGTCACTGGCGCACCTTGAAGTTAACTTGGGGAAGGATACAATCAATCGAGACTGTAGCCAGAATGTAATTTCACGGAGGTTTACTAAGGGAAGTGATTTGAAGTGCTGTTAATTTTTTTTTTTTAGAAGCTAGTTCAAATAAAATCCATTAATATATACCCAATTAAATTAATACACTGATCTTTTGTTCACGAATTAAGACAAAAGAAAATTTGTTAAAATATTTAAAAACCAGTTTAATTTCTAGGATTATTTTGATGAAATTCGTTACTATTCCTTATTTTATTTTATAGATTACCAGCTAATTAGTTTTAAAATGTGCTAGGGTCTACTAAGTTTCACAATAATAAGAGTTTATTAGGATTCTTAAGTTACAATAAATGCATTCACAGGTGTAAATAACCCTTGGCTTTAATTTGTCAAGAGCTTTACAAACAAAAGAATGGAGGCTACTGTACATAGTTATTTATAGGTTCTATAGGTCTCTTATTGCATCTTTATCTTGATATTGTTTCATAGTAAATAGGTTGAATTTTAAAAAGACGTCACGTTTTGGGACTCTTGTGTTTGAACCCTCCAAAAACCTCTCCTACATGTTAGGGTCACTTTTACTGTGTGTAATGGAACATGGAAGTCTTAAGCTTGGTCTTAAGTGTAACCTCTTCATTCGACACATCGGCATTGTTTGATATTTTCATTATTTTGCGTATGTATTAAGTTTATATTAAATTAGGTGTGGTCTTAGGGTTGGAGGGTGGGGAAAATATTCCCTTCCTTCTCCTCTTGGGTGCGCCAATGATCCCTTTGGTAGGTCTAAATATCTAGACCCGCTTCGGTGGCCGCGTGGTCTAAATCTCACAGTAGACTAGACTGCCGATAACGTGGAGATTGAGGTTCAAATCTTGGTCGGGTATTGAGGTGTTTTTTTTTCCTCAAATGGTTTTCCAAGCTCCCCCATACAAATACTGATACACTCCCTATAAAGATAACCTTCCTAATTCCTACAAATACTAGTGTATTTAGTACATAAGCGTATATCCGAACGGGTAGTAAGACGCGATGTGGCGTGTGGTCAATTATGAACAAAGGGAAGCAATGCGGCTACAATAATTGACCCGAGTTTAATTAGAAGCTCACCCTGGTCTTTTTAAGTTTGTATAATTAAAAGTATTATGGGGAAGAAAGGAAGGGGGTGACACAAACTCTGCATGGAATAAAACCAAATAATTGGTGATTTTAGAAATATTACTCAATCATTTAATTATATATATTTAAATAATAATTGTAGTTCTAACTCAAATAATAATAATAATGATCAATTTACTATTGCCGTAGTTTTCTCTGGGGCTATGGCCTGGAAATGAGTATGAACTTTGTCCTGCTTTATAATAGCTTTGAATCTGGATTTATTCCACACGCCATTATCATTGGTAAATAATGTCAACTATATAATTTTCTGCCAACCCAACAAACAGATATTTACTATAAACTTTCATAAAACTAATTATTGAAACGTTAAAGTTTTTTTGTTGCCTGAAGGTGGAGTGGGTCTGCCTGTTAATTTTTCTCGTAAAAAAACCGGGATGCAAAACTACGTTTCAAAATTGACATGAATACAGAGAAGCCCTCCCCTCACATTGTTGCACTTGTTGACGCACTCTTCATTCTACTATTGTATGCAAGAAACAAACCGCTTCCCTTGGAGGACCAAACAAGCGTCAATATTCAGTAAAATAAAACTAAACTCTTAAATTGATATTGTAATAGAGTGCCCATAACTATGTCTAGAAACCAGTGGCGGCTCATATCTAAAATTAGTGGGGGTGCCGCTCCAGAAAATGCTTAGCCTTTGTTTTAAAATTATGTAAAAGGAAAAAAAAATGCATAAAAAGAAAATTTAATCTTTTTTACTTACTTTAACTTAAATTGTTACAGTTCAAGCTTTATCTTTTCATTTAAAAATTAAATTCATTCTTGTTTTAATTTGCGCAAAAAGTTCAATAATTTTCTCCTTGATCTCTGGATGACAAATGAGGATATTTTTTCCATTGAAATTACTGCAAGCGCATTTATTTTTTCTGTTAAATAAAATAACCTAAAAAAATGAATCAAATAGAATGGCTGGAAGCAGAATGATAATCTAATTCTACACGTTATCACATTCAAGAATATGGTACACGGTTTTTAAGCACAACACACGCTGAGTAAAAAAAAACTTCCTTCCGCCATCACGCCAGAGCCGGCACTGCAAGAGCAACAGTGCTCTATCTACCTGGCAGTCCCGCCTTCCTCCCCACCACCTCCTATATGTGCATGCGCACAACAGTCAAGCACCACCTCGCTGGCACTGTGAAGCGCACAGTTCCATACAAAGATGTTTGTATCTTTTCATAAACTGGGGGATGGCTACTGAAGTATTGACATTAAGCTTAAGGAATATATATTGTACTACAAAAATAAAGAAAGAATTGAAAAAAGGACTCAATATATTAAATGTTATCTAGAATATCAAGTGGAAATAGGGGGTGATGCAGTTCCGCAGTGCCTATACACGAGCCACCATTGCTAGAAACAATAAATATCGGTTAAAACAATCTAAAAAAATAAGATTTTAACCAATTATACACCAATCACGATAGTAAACTCATGCGCAAATACTCGTCTAGGGAGTAGGGATACGGTGCTTCCCTTTCCCCGATGAGGGCCGGTCAGACCCGGAAACAAACGATTGGTGGAATAAAGAGTGAGTGAGACAAAAGCTGGTTCACAGGTCAGTCTTGGAAAGATCGGCTTGCTTACTCTAAAAAAGAGTTGCCACTTCATCTCAGTATACTTCTTGGAAGGTTTCTAATAATAATAATAATAATAATGGTTCACTTCCTCCTAATTGCCTTCCTCATCCCGATATCATTTAATTAAGCCGTTAATAGCCCATGTGCTAATAAACGTAAAAATTACTTAAAAAAACATAGGCCTGACATAAAGTTCTGTAGTTGAATATACAACAGATAATTTGAAGTGATCGACCAAGCCAATGTGGCCGTTAAATGTTTGTGTTGATCTGTGTCAAACTAACATCAGGTAAATTGAATCGGGCTCAAGAACAGTAACACGTCTAGCAAGTGACAGAATAGGATATGTGGATATACACGATCAAACATACGCGCGAATAAAATCTGATAGACTTTACAGGTTAATGTAAATTCAATCAAGCATAATATATCTGTATGGTAATAATTATAATACCTTAAGCAGAAGGTCTTCTCACACATTTACTTCGTAGTTAGCCGTTCGCTTTATGTTAAAAACCAAGTTATCCAATACACAATCACACCTAATAAAATGATACCATACTTAGAGAGTTCTGTAACCAACTACTTGGCGCATGCTCCAGTATTTCCAGACGTTGGACGGTCTACGGTACGCACGAGAATATAAAAATAGTACGCAAGTCGTTACAAAAGCACGCACTATAAAAATACTATCGATTTCTGAAAATTTACTAGACGTATTCGAAAAACATGAAATAACATATTTTTTGAGATCAATTTAGATTTTACATATTTGAGTGTGGAAAAAAATTAATTCAGAGACTTCAGAGAAAGAAAGTTCACTTTGCTTACTTTTTTTAAATATTTTGGACAAATCTTGATGCCAGTTGCCAGCCCTGCTGTTTTTTTAGCTTAAAAAGATTTTTTTTTACTAAACAACTCATATACCCACATCTTTGTACTTTAGAATTTGTCAATTTATCATTAATATTTTTCAAATTAATCATATTTCACACTATACCCCCCCTCCCCCGCATTATTATTTTCAACACACATATTGAAGAATCATCTTAGACTCTACCATAAATTATGAGTGACTATCGACATTTTTTATGAGAAATAAATTAAATTTTTAAAATAAAATATAAACTATGTTACTCGCTGATAATGTAGCTTTATATTAGTGAAATAATTTTTAAAATAGGTCCAATAGTTTTTGAGTTTATCCATTACAAACAAAAAAACAAAAACAAAAATTAAAATCTTTCCTCTTTATAATATTAGTGTAGAAGTGTAGATTAGCCTTTAGTAGTGTCTTTGAAGGCTCAAATCCAATACAGCCACCAACTTTCTTTATTCCTTGTGACGTTAATATTAAACCCACAGTTGTGTCTGTTTCTAGACAATTTCGGTCTTCAAATTTGATTCTCTCAAAGACTACTGAAAGTCCTCTCGACTGACGCATTAGAAAATGGCAACACCAACAGACTTGAGACCTTGAGACTTTTGTTCATCAGCATTGTTTTTAAAATTGAAAATTTTAGTCCAGTAATCAACCACTGATTTAGATCCAAAACATAATCATCATAATCTGAAAAGGCATGATCACGCCACTCTTTTTCCAACTGAGACACGTCTATTAGTTATTTTTTCTATCAATATCGGGAATCTCCTTAAAGCACCGCTCATATCCTTGATTTCGTAAGACTGAGCTATTTTTGGCTCTACTCTTAAACTTATACCAAATAGTGGGTCGCTGAAGTCAAACCGGGCTTTTATTTCCTTTATCAGTTATATATAAAAACTCAAGCAGGTATTTAGGAATTGTTCATTATCTGAAAGATCCTCTATCAACTCTAATCTGAAATAATTTAACAGCACATCGTGCTGTTCCAAGACGCGATCGACACATTGTTTTAGCGATAACCATCTGGTTATTGCGGGTGTTAGTATTTTATGGATAGGTTTTTTCTTTAATTCGTTGATGGTTCGTCGTTTAGTGCCAAGCGAGATTCGGTTTCGTTTCGAGGATGATTTTGGCGCGATAAAGTTTCGCTGTAGCGTTCTGCCCGGCACACGCGCCAACTAGGAGTCGGCGCGTAATTTAAATAACAATGATTCAGCTATGTCTTAATTTTGCTATAAAACAATTGAAATATATAAAAATATTGTTTCGGTTTTCTAGAATTTATATGGGCCACACTAGTCAGAAAGGGTGGGTGGGCAAAACCTTGCTTGACCCCCCTTGCTTCTATCAAGGGGACAATGCCCCCAGTGTCCCCCCCACCCGTTCCGCCGCCCCTGTATATGTATAAAGGTACTTAGAATAGGTATGAAGTATTAGGTACTATATATACTAGGCTAGGCTATAACCAGATTGAGAGCATTATCTCGTTATTGAAGCTACTAAACAATTTTAATATATTCATTATTCATACATAGTCACGTTATCTCCAGCTGTCACTTTTGATAGATATTATCAATACTTATAAAATAACACACATAATATATTAAAATGTTATCAATGTTAGCCGCAAAGAATTGTATTTAGATTTTCTAAACTGTTCACCCAACCAAAATCAAATAGTGCTGATGCAATATGCGTTTTTAGAAAATGGGCTTTAATACCTCAATAAAATATTTACGAAGCTCAACATTCTATAAACGGTTTCATTTTTAATTACCCGCCAATTATATCAATAGTCAGTGATGACTGGAAGATTCTTCTCTCTGATGAAGATTGACATACAGATTATTGCCTGAGAAAGTTTTAAAGCAGGGTCTGCATTTTTTCTTTCCTTAAGCCTACTAAGATGATTTACGAATATTTTTTATTGAACTTTAACTGCAAGTCATATATAATTTAAATGTGAATAAATATTTCTCATTTTTATTTTTAATGTCTACTTTTTTTTTTTTCAGGCTCAACACAAGTTTTTTAAAT